>OZ007575.1:47193220-47200720 GCA_963931925.1 Onchidella celtica | reverse complement strand
ATCTATCTATCTACCTATCTATCTGTCTCTGTCTGTCTGTCTGTCTATCTATCTATCTACTGTCTGCCTGTCTGTTTGTCTGTGTGTCTGTCTGTATGCCTGTCTGTCTGTCTTTCTTACAATTAGCAATGTCCCATTCGTTTTTAAACCCAACAATTGTCTATCTGAAGAGTTCCAACTCCTCTGACACCAAATGACCTTGGCCAGGCAGTGCGATATAACCTACCTCATCCGTCCATTCCATGTGCAATAGTGCATGGAATGTGAAACTTTGGAAGACGTCATCAATTTCAATGGCAGAAGCCAAAAACAATTCCACTTTAACCCTGATGACATCACTCTGGTTGTGCAGCGGCCTCAGGTTCACGTTGTACGAACCATTGCTAAGTTTCGTCTCATACAACTTCTGTAGAAGTGAATACTCTCCACCGTGACATTGCCGGAACACGAGCAGTTGCAGGAACAGGGAAATGACGATCACTGGCATTTTTACTTTGTTTAATATGTCACTTGTAAACCTAATGTTGCAAAGCTCGCTCCTTGGTCTGTAATGTTGTCTTGACTGAAAATGACATGGACATTCTTGATGTACAGACACCCAAAATAAATGAATTCTTTCTCCACGGCTGTAACAGAAAGGGACGTTTTTTTGCACTGGTCTGTCAGCATTCTTTTACCTTAAGTTTAATTTGGTGGCAACAGCTTAATGATTGTTTTTTGACTTTTAACTTTTTGCCAATGCATAATAATATTCATACTTTTGACAGTCTCTAATTACTTTCATACAGTGTATACTTTAATTTTCATAGTAATACAGTGCCTGCTTTGCTATTCACAGAGTATAACTGTTTTTTTTTCTTACCGGATACCTTACTTCTCATACAATTTAAGCCCTACCATTCACGGTTTATACAAACTAGGCCTATAATTTACTTTTCATACTGCACACTCTACTAACTACATAGTGTATGCTTTACGTTTTATGTCGTCCAAGTGACTACCGACCTTTTCAATCATTTCTTGACTGCATATAAGGAAACAAGCAGCAGCATTGTGACATAGCAAGTGTTAGTCGGCTCAACATTTCATCGCCTCACAGAGTAGGGCGTCGGCATCATACGAGTGTTAATCTCCGTCAATACGTTAATTTTGCGTCGCTTTATCTGACAAAACTGTCCCTGAAAGCAAACACACGGCAAATGAATCCAAAGGCTTAGTTCTATATCGTGCTTCACTTCCTAACAGCTAAATGTATCGACGGGCTGGCTATGAAAGCCTCAGCTCTTTCAATTGGTTTCACTCTGATAATAGCAGCATCGGATAAATGCGATTTTACTTAGGAGGCAGCATATTCGCTGATCTGTTTGCACAAATATAATTATAGTTTGCCTTGGAGGTGGACCTACGGGTGTTTTAAATATACTCCTACAATAATTTACCCTTTATTTGAATTCAGACGTTTTGTTTTTTTTATATTTGGGAGGTTAAGATTTTTTAATCAGAGTGTTTAAAAGATTTTTTTTTTTTTTGGTGAATCTTTCTAAACTGTTATGATTTTTAAAAAAAGATCATTCTGTCTTGTGTTAAGTACACAAGTCAGAGAGCCTTCCGCTGTTACTACAGTTCGTCAACTATTTTCCATTTACGAGCTTACGAGATGGAAAATTTACCATGAACCGTAAGTGATTTCTATGTAGCTACAATACTTTCAAGCCACTGGCAGTCGAAAAAAAAAATGATTTTGAAAATTGTATACTTGTCACCACAACTGTTTGTAGGAATTTTGAAAAAACTAATAATATTGCTACTGTAAAGTATCATAACGACAAAAAAAAAAAAAATTCAAGACTTTAAAACATCAGAGAACAACTCACCTCACTGCAGAATGACATGAGAAAATTAATTAACACCACGGCAAAATGATGAAAAATTAATATCTGTGTAGAACGACATGAGAAGTAGATCTAAGCATCACTGAAGAACGACATAAGAAAAATTAACATCACCTCGGAATGACATGAAAAAAAGACGTAACTTCACCTAGGAATGACACAAGAAAAAGTGTTATAAAAACCACAGAAAAACTGTGGGGTCGCAGCAGGGCTATAAGCAAAGTCAAAATTGGGCAAAAAGAAAAAGTTGTATGTAGCAAAGCCCCGCGTAAGAAATAATACCCAAACGATACAATGCAAACTAAAAGAGGAGACAGAAAATCCTCAATATTTCGGCTGTCGCCTTTGTGTTTCGATTCTATAAATTTCCTATTGAAATCTTTTATTGTTCGATTGTTTTCTCTGTTCCATTTTTTTCTGTCTGTTGTTTTTTGTTTTTTTTCTTAACAAAGGCGACAACCGAAATACTGAATATTTTCTGTCTCCTCTTTTAGTTTGCATTGTATCGTCTGGGTATTATTTCTTACGCGGGGCTTTGCTACATACAACTTTTTCTTTTTGCCCAATTTTGACATAAGATAAAAGTAGCAACATTGCAGAACGACATGAGAAAAATTAACATCACCTCAGAATGACCTGAGAAAAATTAACGTCAGCGTAGAGCGACATGAGAAAAATTAATATCACCGTAGGGCACATGAGAAAAATTAACATCACCTCGGAATGACATCAGAAAAAGTAACAACACTGCAGAACGACATGAGAAAAATGAACATCACATCAGATTGGTAAGAGAAAATCCAAGATCACTGCAGCATGAAATGAGAAAATTTAACACCATTGCAGAGTGATATGAGAAAAATGAAATCCCCGTAGAAGGATATGAGGAAATTAACATCATTGCAGAATGACACGAGAAAAATTAACATCGCAGTAGAATAGGAAGGGAATGGACTAACATTACTACTGTAGAGCAGCAATGACACAACACTAAGTTGCAAAATAGAAACATTAAGAATACCAACTACATGTCATAAAAATGCAGAAAAGCATTATGCTTTTACAGATATTCAGCTCGCTCAGTATTTTGACTTGACATGAAGACCACCAAATACAGTGAACACTAGACAATATAGCTATTGTCAGTCGGACCCGTACACTACTGACACGACTTCCCAGGAAGAACTGCTGCAGATTTTAATGTTAAGCGGATGCTGGGCTCAACGTGATCAAAGAGTTGCCCGCGTATCATTACCGAGCGAGAAAGTAAACAATATTTATTGCCGGTCACAAAATAGCAGTATTTAAATACTAGAGATCTTTGACAGCATGGAGAATCAAATTGACGTTAGATTTTTCTAGTAGAGCAAAAAAAAAAAAATTGACTTTGTGTCTGAATATTCTGGCCGAACTTAACAAGAACAGAAAACATTCTAAAAATACAGACCAGAGATTCCCAACGCGAGTTAGGACGCCTTGCCACCACATGCTGCACGTTGTCGTTTCACTGACACGGTGATGGCGATTGCTAGATAGGTATATTAACGTCAGTCTCTATGTCAGTGAAACCGCAACATTAAAACACTGAGGATGCAAGTAATTAACTTAATTTTATTTTCGAAAAACAGACGCCCGCTTTGAAAACCGCCCCGATTCACTGGTCTGTGTAGCACCGAATAATGTGATTTTCACCTGACATGACGCTTACCTGTGGTAAATACCATCAGATATTCCTAATGAATCAATACCGTAAGCCAGGAGAAAAAATGCTCACAAATGAATTAATGATGGCATTAGAACTGGACAACAGTAACGTTTTGGAAGGCACTCAACCATCAAAGTTAATCCCTGATTATGTCATTTAATCCAATGGTGCAGAGAGTGGGAGCGCAAGTTTCCATCTATCCATCACTAGTAAAAAAAATCTATTCGAGCATTGAAGGGCAGGGAACCGGCATTGGATGCGAACATCCGAAAAAATAACGTATTTTTTTCATGTTTCATTCTTTTGGAATATTGCAAGATTTTTCTTGTTCTATGTTCTTGTTTTGACATATGTTCTCATCAATCTTGTTTTCTCGTAAACAGAAATGGTCGGCCCTTAACGATGTTAGTTCATCATAAAACTTGAAACATTAGAATCCGAGTATTGAGCTGATCACGGGCATGTAAAATATCATAATTAAAGCTGAACCATCAGAGTCCAGAATGCAGAAATTTAAGATACCTGGTCACATAACAGAATCTACTGTTCGGAGATTGGCAAAAATTGCAGGTTTGGGGGGAAACAGACTCTTACGTAACAGAGATCCGCAAACTGGATTTCTGAAAGTATCGTTTGAGTAAATCATATCTAGAACATGCTGAGGACTATACTTTATCCCCTTATAAATGTTATATTGTTAAGCATGTTAAGTCTGTGTGTGTATTCTTCCCACGGTGTGGAGATCCGTTAGTCCGTGTTACATACAATATTAAATACAAATCGTGCGTTGGTTGTTAACTTTGCAGTCAGACCATGAGGTATTCTCATAAGGCAGGCAAATAGGGAATTGAAAAGAAACACCGAATCTGTGCGTTACACGTGACGAGGGCATGTGACACGCCCACAGATGCAAACAGTTCATAACAAGAGACAAACTTTAATGTTAAATGCAAGGGAATTATACTTTCCTAATCTCCAATGTTTCCATCTTTTTTTTTTAAATCGTTATTTTCTCTCGGTTCTGTTCAAATATTGAAATGTTTGGGGTCTCCCGGACTTTGATCTGAACGTTCAATATCTGCACTTTCCTAAAAGAAACGTGACTGCTATCAAAATAAAATCCTCTGTTATATGAATGAAGTTATTGTAACCTGACTTTTACAGGGCACTTCAACAGCGGGCATTGTGTTCAGACACAGGCATATATCGTGGGCCGTTAGATCCCCTTTCTCTCCTGTGTGGCCAGGTATGGGGGAAAAAATCCTTATCATACGTTGGTAAAGAATGAAAAGCAAGCAATGCTACAAATTTTCAAAGAAATAAAACTACACAATCATATTGTAAAGGGAGTCAGGCCTCCAATGTAATCATGAAAAGCTTTTTAGCAGCTTTTTAATGTGTTTACATGTTTAAAAAGCGTGAAATTCTCTGTGTTGCCAGTCTCACTGCTGTAAACAGACTGCCTTTTCATTATACACATAAGCATTATAGGTGAGCTGACAATACCTTCTCAATAAATCTAATATCCTTTGGTCCCTTATGTACCTTATTTGAGATACTGTAAATATTGATCACTCTGCAGTTTGAACAACGAAAAAAAAAACCAACAAAAAAAAAAAAACAATAGTATTTCTCGGCCTTTGACTAGACGCACACTATCCCGATGTTGATCCACCAACAAAAATGCACTTTCCTTATCTTCCAAACCTTAAAAAAGAGGGAGTGGTGGGAGGAAGGGGTGGAGGTGGGGGATCCCATGTGTGTAAACCTTTTGTTTTGTATCCTTCTTTGATTTCATTTGGGAACTTTTCCATAGTGTCATTGCAGCCCGGTTACAACTGGAGCAGACACGTCGTCGCCACAGTGCAGCGTCGGTCTTCTTTTTTTTCTTTTCTTTTTTTTAAAAAATTTCATAATGATTAAACTAGGACAATTAACACATTAGGCTGGATTCTAATCATAGAGTTATTTCTATTGATTGGCGGGGTGTAGGACAGATGGCCCACAAATATGCAGCTTTATTCTACAGATGCAGTTTAAACTACTACGTTAATGTCTGATGCAATCAGTATATTATCTCTTAATCTCCACTAGGTTTAATGTGGCCTTCAATTAAGATTAATGTAGCTGGCGTGTTAATTTTTTTCTTTTAATGGGAGAATTCCAGCGATTGCGTGTACAAGATTTAGTCCAGTAGGTTTGTTTCACTTACGTTACCGTACCAAAAAACGCTGATGCCCACCACGCCCCCCCCCCCTAAAAAATGCACGACCTCTGAACATGCCCACCTACAAATAATTGTTTGTTGGATTCAATTACAAGTACGTGCGTCCCCAAAGTTTTTGTGCGCTAGGGGTACGTATCATAAAGCGTTTTGTGTCTCCAGAGCTAGAGAGCTCCTCCCGAAATGCTTCTAAGAACAGCTTCAATTAATTATGATTCATTATTCTTTCAGATTTTCTTTTTGTTTTCCTCCTGTTTTTTTGTTTTTTGCTTGAAGGGGTAAGGGGCAGGGTTAGGGATTTGATCAGATTTAGGGTTGGGGATAAGGACTGGGTTAGGGATAGATACATATACGTACACGCCCCTAACGCAAAACGCTTGGGTTACGTACGTACTTATAACAATATCCTTGTTTTTTGGCACATCGTCTGAGTATGGCCACTGGTAAAGATAGGCTGTCATACAAAATCAAGAATCGAAAGACTTGGGGAGAACGAAACCAAAATAAAAAAATATGGCCTCGGAATTCCCGAAGAAAACGAAATAAAATTCAAAGTTACCTAGGGTCACAGATTCTATGACGTCCAGCAAAGATACTAGACAGAATAAGACGAGACAGCTACCGCTTTTAACCTGCACAGATTTGGCACCTCTACCTAACGAGGAATGCACGAAAGTCATGAAAGTGCCGTATTTTACAAAGTCAAATAGCGAAAATACTGATTTTTGTTGACTGTTCAGTTACCGCCGTAGGCCTTGTCTGGCGTCACTTATTTTGTAATTATAACTTCAGTCGCTGTGGGAAAATTCTGGGTATTTTTCTTTTTTTTTCAGTCGCAGTAGCTTTGTAACAAATTCGCGTCATTAATCTATCTTTATATTATCAAGCATTCTTTTCATGCAATGCGCCAAGGTCCCCGCCCCCTAGCGCGCAAACTTTGTGCATGACGGTTATTTAGAGGTGCGAAGACGGGGAGTGTCTATCTTATCGTTTCTGGTATCTTTGCGTCAATTGAAACAAACCAGTTGGCTGTTTGAGTTTGTAAAAATTTTATGTCAATATTGCTCATTCTGCACATGGGGTTTGGGAAAACCCCTTTAGCGGCACTGTCATTTAAAGTTCACTCCACCCAGCCTAACCTTTTACCCTTTTCAATACCTGAATAGGAATGTTGTTACAAGTAGGTGCTTCCCCCAAGTAGTTTCGCTTTAGAGTTACGTATTTTAAAGCCTTTTGTGACTCCAGAGCTAGAGAGCCCCTCTCGAAATGCTCCTAACAAGAGCCTTACTTATCTATTAATTAATTATTTTTTCACATTTCCTTTTTTATTTTCCTCCAGTCTTTTGCTTGAAAGGGCAGAGGGGGGGGGGGGGGGTAGGGTTAGGGATTCTATAAGATTTAGACTTGAGGATAAGGACAGGGTTCCGGATAGTACGTATACGTAGGCGTCCCTAAAGCAAAAGGATTGGCGTGCGTACGTACTTATAATAACAGAACTGTTCAATGCGTGCACAGAGTTAACTTCTTCCTTTCAATTCACCGTTTGGGACCTATTTACACATTAAACCAGCCCCCCTGCTGAGGTTACATTGCACGAACGAATATTTTTTTTACCGATATGTACGGACACATTATGATCATAGAAATAAAGATTTACTACAAAACCGGGAAAAAATGTT
>OZ007575.1:46988220-47190720 GCA_963931925.1 Onchidella celtica | reverse complement strand
TAAGATTATTCATAATTTAAGTTGAATTAACTTTTCACATGGTGAATGAAAAATCATACCTCGGACATTAAATTAAGTTCGTGCATTAATCTTTCTCGAGTTCGAGACAGTCTTTATATTGATCATAACACACAACAAGTAGGTATATTATCATTCCGGTTAGAGATCCTACCGAGCAGAATTGAAATTTAGTACAGACACCCTCCCACCCCCCCCCCTCCTCCACCACCAGTGTTTACTGAACCATGTTGGACAATGAAAGCTTCCATCAGGTAATTGATCCTACATTATTTATAATCAATGTCACTCTGAGGTGAGGCTGAGCGAACAATTACCGATGATGTATTCAGTTTGGGGTTAGGGAGTAGGGAATATGTGTGTGTGTGTGGCGGGGAGGGGGAGTGATAGTTTATTGAAAAAATTCGGAAAAGGCGCACAGCGTATAATAGAAATTTAATATACTAATTTTGAATAGTAGTATCACAAGCTCTCAATATACACCTATTACTCCCGAGCCTAACATTTCAGTACTTTTCTCCTGGAATATCCTGCTCTCTCTCTTTCTCTCTCTCTCTCTCTCTCTCTCTCTCTCTCTCTCTCTCTCTCTCTGTATGTGTGTACGCGCGTGCGTGCGTGGGTGTGTGAGTGAGTGTCTCTTCCATTTGGGTGTTGGCTTGCATTGTGAATATCAGGATCATTCATGCTAGAACACAGTAAACATAGCCATTAGGGAAAACCATTGAAGGGCCGATTTCTATTGAGGACAATAATTATGATTGTCATTAAGTGTCAAACAGCTAGCAGTATCGTTATGGGAGTACAAACCAGATACTGATTGTGAAATTGTTCAAACGTTCAGATAATGTTTCACGTACGTATCTCTTTCGGTGGGCTCTTAACGTGATGTTAAATAGTTGACAGGACAATTTTTTTTCGATCAATACGTATCAACGTTCTTAATTCATGGCTGTTATACGCAGTTATTAAATATGAACTGTTATTTTTTTTTTTTGTTCATCTCGTTTACATAATTATTAGAATTCTTTTGTCGCCAAGCACACATTATTGTCATTATTGTTAATCAAATCATTATTATTGTTGTTACCACCACTGCTATTTTATGTCAAATTCATGTATAAATGTTTTAATATCCTGTTACAAAATACATGAGAGAAACACTGTCAAAAAGCGGTTTCTACATACTATATACGAATTAAATTTCTGCTGTCATTTTTTACGAAGCAAGGCTATTATATTAACCATCATGACACAGCTGGGTATAGGAATTGTGCTTTTATCTGATTCTATAATGTGTAGGGAAGCCGTGATCCTCTTCGTACATCACTTATTTTTTAAGAGGCAAAAATGATTAGCGGTGGGCAATATTCGGCGGATGAATCAATTTAGTGGTTCAAAGGACGTGACTGTAATATTCAAAGTGACGTAATTCTAAAAGTTCGTCAAAAAAACACTCTGATTGTAGTCACCAATATGTGAAAGGGTAATGTCCTTTGACGTCGTTTTCTGGAAGAGGGTTATTTGGAGCACAATAGTCCCCCCTTTGCTTTTGAGACGAATTTTCATTGGAAATTACTGTCAGTAACCCAAATAGAACGAACCGTGACAGTTTACACTGGATCAGTGACGTCATTCGACCTAGCATGTATGGGAACTGTGTACACACTCGGTGCAAGAACGTTTTACAAACTGAGGGACTTACAGTTTATACAATTCTATTGGCTATTCTTGCACTTGTTCAGCAAAGCTCTGGCCAAACACACAACAATACCTTACAGATATTCAAAGACAAGCTGTCCTCGGATAAATACAACATACAAGTGCGTCCTATACTTGACCAGTCGCAGCCTGTTCACGTCAACGTGTCCTTCGATATTCTGTCCATTATTGGAGTGAGTGACGTCAATCAACAGTTTCACTGTAATGGATTTCTTAGAGTGCAGTGGTATGACGAGGTAAGTGTTAGTTTGATGATGATTGATGACCGATGACATGAATCAGAATCCTAGCACACAGGGCATCCCCATAAGTGCTCCTCTCCCTACTCCAATATCCATTTGAGGGTTTTTATACTAATTGTCCTAGTGGCCAGCTGGTTCCATATTTATCGGATTCGTCCGGCCCTGTCGCACATTCTTCCCTCGGCCTGGTGGTATCCCGCCGCCACCATTCTGGTTATGGGGGCACCTCAGTGTCTTCATCTGCTCGCAGTCGGTGGATGACCATCTGCATGAGCTCATTCCTGTCATGTCGCAGGTCTCCACAGACAGTAGCAATGCCGGTAAGTAGATCGGCTATCTCATTGCCACTAACACCAGCATGGCCCGGGCACTATAATAATATCCACCTGAGGGAAAGGGTGAGGCCTTGGAGGGTATCAAGCCATTCGCTGCGAAGCATGTTGTTGTCTATTTTCCGAAGTGTTAGTTTGGCAGTGACTGAATGTGAGCAGGCAACAGAATAAGAGCTAATGATGAATACTTCATTTACGCGGATTAAATGTGACTTTTTTAGATCTGAATTGTTCATTACCATGCAGACCCCATTCCAAAGAGAGAAAATTTGCCAAAAAGATCCTATACATTCACAAGGTGACCCTCTAACAACAAGCTCAAATCCTGTAAATAGAAAATATATTTCTGTCCAAGTCTAATGCCTGGATATCCACCCATCCATCCATCTGGATCTACGCCCATATCCACCCATATATCCACGGCCCTCCCTCCCTCCTTCCATCCATCCATCCACCATCCATCCTACCATCCATCCATCCATCCTACCATCCATTCACAGCTGGTGGCGTGGGATATTTCACACTATGGAGACCAGGTGCTCATTCATCCCTTGCCCAAAGACGTTTGGAGACCACGGGTAGTCTTAATCAATACACTCGGAGATCGAGATATATTTGAAGACGACAATGCGTGAGTTACTCAAAATTAAGACCATATTTTAGTACAATATTATACTTGTCATTTATAATTTTAAGAGACCTAGAGGCACAATATCTCTCTATCTATCTATATCTATCTCTCTATCTACTATTTATCTATCCGCCCATGTGTCTGTCTGTCTGTCCACCTGCTGTCATTCTATCTATGCATCCATAGAGAACATTATACTAGTGACTCTACCATTACGGTCAGTGTGGTCAAATCAAAAGACTGACAGTTTGTTGTATTCTGTGTCCTGTATGTAGGCCTATGATTATGTTCCACGATGGTCATACAACATGGTTACCCGGAAGTTTATTCTCTACCTCCTGTGACCTGGACATGACCAAGTACCCGTATGACGAGCAAATTTGCACTATCTCGGTAAGTAGCCTGTCTCTACCATTTTAATGTTTACCCACACCTCTTTCTAAGTGTCCGTTCATACAATCATCAGTCTGTCTGCCCATTTACGACCGTGTTTTCGCATATTATCCTTTTCATTAGATTCTCTGTTTGTTTATTGTTTTTTATCAACAGTTATTCCACTTGTTTAGCGTTCTTTCAGTAGTTATACCAAAGATAATTGTTGTGTTTTACAACATGAACTAGATTAGTGTAGATGCTTAACGATATAAGACTAACAACCACGAGCCAACAAAACCACCATGACACCAGCTCACAGAAAACTGAATCCGTTTATTCAAAGGAAAGTGGCCAGGGACTGAATAGTTACAATATACCAGTATGGCCGGACAATACAAAAACAACAATAATATAAACAACAGGACTTGATACTCCCTTCTTCGCGCCACTGAAAAAATCGTGCACACCGTTTGCGCGCCGATCAGGGGCGGGGCCCATGGCGCTTTTCATGAAAAGAATGTTTGATATAATGAGAAATTAATGATGCTGACTTGTTACAGAGCTACTGCGACCAAAAAGAAAAAGAGAAAAAAAATTACCAGAGTTTTCCTACAGCGATTGAAGTTATAATTTCAAAGTAAGCGACCCGAATCAAGGTCAACAGTGATAGCTGAAATAGCGAACAAAATTCAGTATTTTCTCTATATTATTCGTTTTGTAAAATTCGGCACTGTTCATGACTTCCGCGCATTCGCCGCTAGGTGGCGGTGTGAAACCTGTACACGCTAAACTTGCTATTTGTCGCATCTTATTGTATCTACTGTAGTATCTTTGGTTATACTTCTTGTTTTTGCTTCATTCAACAGCGTTTATCTCTGTTTTTGTTATTTATCAAATTGCAGCTTTGTTTGTTCATTGCTTTGTTCAATAACAGTTCTAACTGTTTATTGTTATTTCACCAACTGTTGTGTTTTGTATTATTGTTGCCTCCAAAGGCCGTTTTCTTTCTTAGTTGTTCCTTCAGCTGCTGCTCTGATAGTTCATTCTTTTATTCGACAGCCCTTTTTTAAAGTTTTCATCTGTGCCAGCTTCCTTTTTAATGTTCATGTTATTGTTCAACATTTGTTCTATGTACAATTTGTTCCTTGATCCTGGGTCTCATACTTCAAAGTTTCCTTTAAGGATCTCTGTATAATTTGTTAATTATTCTCGCCAGTGTATATTTCGTTTGCCCATAACTTTGTTCGACAGCTGGGCTATTCCATTTGTTCATTTCTTTTGAATGTATCCTTCAGTGCAGATTATCCTGTTTGTTCATTATTCATTTCAGTATTTCTTCTGTTTTGTTGCTGTTTCGTTCGATAGCCGTTCTACTGGTTCTTTTTCTACTTCGCCAGTTCTTCAGCATGGGTTGGAACCTCAATGAGGTGATGTTCCATGGGTCACCAGAGGTGGGCAAACAATATTTCTCTCCACATGATGAGTGGGAATTGAAAGAAAGTTCACTTGAAGTCATTGAGGTTATAGATAATGGTCACAGAGTGTCCAGGTTTGATGTGAGTACCGCCTTGTTCGCAGAGATTTGTGACAAGCTTATAATCTAGTCATTCTCCCCAAAGAATCAACATTAAGTGAAACTGACTATCCCAAATCACTTACTATTTAATGCCATAGTATAGTAGAGTAGAGTAGAGTAGAGTAGGGTAGGGGTAGAGTAGAGAAAAGTTGCAGATGTCAACTTTTGTTTTGTTTTTTTTGCCACATGTTATGAATTCCTTCAACCATTTTTTGTTCTCCTACAGAGTAATAGGAAGTTCAGTATTTCAAATGCTCACTTAGACAAGAAAAATCCATACCGAATATCTTTCAAGTAATGCATTATATATTATTTTTTTTTGCTCATGTAATATTACTTCCTTCCCATATGCACGGTTTTATGGTAGGACCCACAGTTCAACACGTTTCCGAGATGAATGAGGGAGGTCTGTGTTTTATGCTATTTTCAGGTCATTTTCAGGTTACAGAGAAGGGCGTCATTTATACTTCTCAACTCTATTTTGCCGGTGGTCTCACTGTCACTTTTGAATCTGCTTGTGTTCGTTATTCCTGAAGAGTCGGGGGAGAAACTCGTCTACGGTAAAACTTTTTTTTTTTTTTTAACGTTGATTCAGCGTCGAGAAATTGAAATCGGCGCGAGTTCTGTTGCATTTTTTCATGTTCGTTTGCTCAGTTTATAAGTGGAAAATACAAGACTCCATGGGGTGTTTTTTATTTTCCAACGTGAGAAACATTTTCTTGCCTCTCAATAATTACTCGGTCATTTCTAGGAGAAAAATGGCAAAAGGAAGGTAGATCTTTCTTTGAATTTGCTACCCATTCGTGCCCAGTGTCCCCATATGGATCACCAAATAGCTCTATAATTATTAAGTCTTGTACGAACCTCACCATTTTGCTCCATAGAGTATTAGAATAGGAAGCATTGATGACGCACATTCGACTGCCAATAAACGTTGAAGATTGAAGAGACTCAAAAAATCCTTCATTGCTTCTTCATTTGTGAGTTGATGTTGTTGTTGTTGTTGTTGTTTTTGCCGAAAGAAAAAATGTATTTCACCAAAATAAAAAATTCCGGCACCAAATGTTAATTGGCTTTAGTTATGAGGACTTTTGGGGACTTGGAAGGGGGGAGGAGGGTGATCGGTTAGATTTCCAGCTTTTGTTACTACTCAGAAAATTGTTTTCTTTGAAGTAAAATGTGAAAAGATGTTCTCATAGATTTGAATGCATATTTTAGATATCGCCTATTAAAGATCGAGATCATTTCTGTTGAATGACCTCTATATGTTTTACTTTTATAATTGGTTTCATTTACTGATAGGGATATCTAGATCTTGTTACGACTTAGTGATGACACTCAACAGACGGATATTTGGACTGATTTCTAGCCTAGCGACAGCTTATTTTCAATTACTTCATTGTTCAATCAGGCAACGATCCACATCCTTCTTTCAAAAATTAATACACTCCTTACATTTTCATGGATAAGTGACCAACATACTGTTTGCACGGACAAAAAGTGTTTAGGCCTAGATGTGAAGTGAAAATGAAGAGGGATGGAGGAATTAACATAAAATAAAAATAAGCATGCTCAATTTCTGTTCCTCTTTCGCTACATTGCAAATAACTTGGCCGCGATTAAGAAGACAGTATGTGTTGTCATAGTTATTCTTGACGCATGAAGGTCAAAGCGCAAAATATTAAAGTGCAAAATATTTTTTACTTTACACCTTTAAGAATATTGGCTTTTTTTTTTTTTTTTGGTAGCCGTGGCTACTTGAAGAAAGTCAGGCCACTGTGATTTTGGTCTGTTGTTGTTGTTGTTTTTTACACGCTGACGCCTTCCTATTCAGTACCAACATTCTCAAGTGCTGTAAATCCCAAAGTAGGTCTCATTTTTTTTTTTTTTTATGTTTAACGCTTTATTGTTAAAATACGTCTGTCATGTCTTTACGTAAACAGTTGTCCTTGGTCTTTTTGTGAACAGCAAGGGCAGGCTTTAACATAATTATTAATTATAATGACTATTCCCTTGAATCCTTCATTGCAGAACTTTAGTCTGCAAAACTTTTTAAAAATAAGTCACTGCAACGTTGAAGGGAGAAAACGAAAGTTCACGCTGTGAAGCTACAGTGAAATGAACATTTGAGAAACTATTGGAGTGACCAATATTTTTACGCTATGCAACATTTTTTGACAGCTGTTCACATGGGATATTACATTGGCAAAAATATGGTAATACATGCATTCACTTTCTTTGGCTAAAAATTATAAAAATCACAGAAAATTTGTGGGTCGCAGCAAGACTTGAAGCCACGTCTGTGCGTTTTACTGTGTCGTTTCGGTACTATTTCCTACGCGAGCTTTTGCTACATACAACTTTTTCTTTCCGCCATTTTTTTTTACTTTCATTGGCTAATCTGTGATGACGTGTTATAATACCCAGGTATCACAGTCCTGCTGACTCTGGCTGTCTACCTCAGCATCATCACCGGCCTGTTGCCTAGGACGCCTGGTAACCTACCTCTGGTCAATATATACATCTTCACATTATTCATCTTGTCGGTCCTCGCTGTCGTGGACAGTATCGTCATTGCCTACGTTTCTAATATGGAAGAGGTGGGTCAAAATGCAGTGCCCTTTTCCAACAAGAGTGAACGTTTTGTGACCCACTGGGTCAAATTATTAATTACCTCTGATTTGATCACAATGTGGTGTATTATTATTTAACCTGTCATGTCAACGTTTGGGCATATAATTCATGATAAACATTATTATTACATACCCGTGAAAGAGACACAGACTAACTATAAACAACCGACAATGTCCTCGATTTTAAATTAAAATGACGCCCAGTCACCGTAATAATATTAATTTTATCAGCAGAAACATGTGCAACGGGGCCAAGCCAAAGGAAAAGTAAAAAGTGCTTCCAACCGGATCTCACCTAACCGGAAGGCAGATCAGCCATTTGCCAACGGAGATAATTCAGGATCCGAGTCTATTCGTAACCGTCGGCCTTCTTCGGCAACGATACACCCACCCGACTACTTTTCGGGTCAAAGCAGCGAGGCAGTGGACAATAATGAAGAGGAATCGCCCGCCAGTAAATACAAACTAATTGGAAAATATATCAATAATGTTTCCTTGGTTGTCTTTTTACTTATTTGGCTGACTCTTACTTTGGGATTTATGATTACAGTTTCAATGTGAAATTCCTTGAAAGTCAAATAAGCAGTGGTTTTCAAGTTTAAACACGATCAGGCCTCAGCTCGGAATGTGTCATATGCCTCTGTGGCTATTCCTAAAATTGCATTCATTTTGGATTTTATTATAATATTACGAAGTCATCATTGAACTTATTCCAGCATTTTATTGCCAGTAACATTGGGTATGCACATGCAATAGGTACTGCGGAATCTGAATAATCAGCTTAACCTCAGTTTTGGCCTAAGATGCCTTCGGCCCTTTAAAATGCCAGTTTCAGGGCCCAGACCTTTCGGCGCAATTGCCAGTTTGAGAAACCGGGTCACATTAACATCTATGTACTTGGGCGCCATTGTCTAATGGTGACATCTAGGGATAGCAGCCGATCAAAATAACAAACTAATGATTATAACTCTTAACTAATCAAGATTTCCTACAGGTCATTATTATAGCAGTCATTATTTCTTTCCATATTGGTGGTGTTGCCGCGACTATGCTCATTTTTTGTTTGTTTATAGGGAGGTAGGGGATTACAATTGTCAAGTTAGGAAGTTGGAGAGAGGATTAAGTTTTCCTTAACGCATCACTTGGGAAGATCTCTCTGTGTACTTATATATATTGGTCCGTTTCTCAGTGGAAACAACTTCTTGCCTGTCCCAAATTTGTGAACATATAACAACAAAGAAAATGGTGATATCGGCTCAGTGCTTGGTGGACGGCTTTGGTTTACATATCACTTTGTCATACTTTTGATGTGTAAACCACAATCTCCTACCGTTGGTTACAACAGAATTACATTGCTGTAGATTGGATTTACATACATGTTACAATGTCGTATCTTTCATTTAAATATCATTTTGTCCCATTGATTTACATACCAAATTGTCTTATCTCTGATTCACAGGCCATAATGGCCTGCCTTTGATTTAAATACAGCATTGACCTGCCTTTGATTTACACACGTTGTCTCGTCTTTGACTTATACCACATTGCCCTAGCTTTCATTAACATAAAAATATTGTCCTACTTTTGAGTTATATAATTGTTACATTTTCTATCATTCCTTTGATTTTTGCCATTATAACACCTTTGGGACAAACACCTTGGTTATAGTATTATTTTTGCCATTAAAAGTCCTGAACGCCACTGTTCTCAATGGATGGAATTGTACTGTTGTATCTCTAACGGTGAGAATGTTGACTGCAGTACTTGATCCACCGTATAACAATGACGTGGGTCTGTTTACCAGAGCTTTGCGATCATGTGTACTGTGTTTCTGTAGACAATTAAACCTACATCTAAAATCACATTTTCTGGTCTGTGTCCTCGTGTCATCCAATTGTTTTTTACTTCGACAAAATTTCATTATCGTTATATCCTAAGTTTAGTAAATCTAATCCCTGTTAGTACAGAGCTGTGACACAGAATAGAAGATAACTCTAACCACAGAGACTCACGGGTATCCGCCTGTGTGCACCCAAAGAGTAATGTGGACAGTGTCACAGATACTCTACTTTTCCCATCATCTTTTGCCACTTAAATGAAAAAGACAACAAACAAACAAACAAACAAGAACTTAATTGTGATGCGTCTGTTCATGTTTCAGAAGACTTGTCTGATAAAAGCTCCTACGTTCGTGTTTGTTGTTGTTGTTTTTTACAGAGTGTCAACCTCTGATTCACAGTACATAATGACCTGCCTTTGATTTAAATACAGCATTGACCCATCTTTGATTTGCATACGTATTCCCGTCTTTGACTTAAACCACACTGTCCCAGCTTTCATTAACATAAATATGTGAATTATTGATAAAGTTTAACTTGAGCTCTAAACTAAAAATTATATATCATACGTCTAATCAACGTAATCAGCTTTGCTATCACTGGAGCCCATCTTTGTTGGACTATTGGAACATATTTTTGTTGCAGCTGTTGTTTGTTCCTAAAAGTTAGGTGTCAAAATTGTCACAAATCCCAGACTGGGAGATGTAATAAGTTATGACAGGACAACAATCACGAACGAACAAGCTTAACACTTAACAGAACAACCCATCAGACTCACACATTTATTAAACATAATTATACAGATAATAGCGCAATTACATACATTATATTATTGAATTTAACTGCCGTACAACGGCCTTATTCCCACATGCACTCTTCCTCGGATCCACAACCCGGTAGTTACTTCCTAAAGACACTTCGGCCTCCGCCTCTCCCCTCAGGGTCTTAATAGCACATTAATAATTCACTGGCACCGCAGTCTCTCAATATCACCTTCCTATTGTCATACACCTTTGTCATGATTCGGATATTGTTAAAACTCACGCAGAGAGTGAGTTGTTGTTGTTTACCAGGGCCATGAGAAATTGGCTGGTGGCCTTGAACGGTCCTCGCCAAATTATAGTTGGTGAGTAAATAAATGTAGAGTTAAACTGCTAGAGTCACGCTTGTCGGCTTTAATGTTCGTGATTAATAAGTAATGGAGTAGGGGTGAAACAAGGTGGGGACAGTTGACATTGTTAAGTATGACTAGACAAGTTTTGCACGTTAACTGGCTGGTAGAATAGTGCAGACGTATTACTACAGTTAAAATGGTGGGAGGTTTCGACCTATGAGATAGCTGAACTAATTGGGCCAGCGGACTAGCACGCTGGGTAGTTGGTTAGTATATAACATCGTGTAACGTTCAGATTTGGTGAATACAGACGAGAGAAGCATCGTTTCGTGAAGTATCTCCGGTTGGCCAGTACCTGAACTGTGTGGTCTGAAGACTAAGAAGTCCTTGCTAACGGACTGACTGAGCTCTAGAAAGAAAGGTCTGAGTGGGCTGACCTTTGAAAGCCCACGCTGCGCTATTTTGATGTTCGCGCCTCCCAGTAGGCGTGAGCAATGGTAATATATCTTAATTATTCAAGTATAATAGAGATCGGAGATAGAGAGAGAACTACAGCCTCATAGGAAGACTAAGGAAACCCCAGCTGGCACTCGACCACGAGTGTCCTGTATGATAGATCTATTGCCATAGTATGATTGGAATAATATAGCACATTGTTGATGAATTGAATGGTGATTGTGCATAAAATATAGTCTTTTGGCAACTGCTTAAATTACCTACAAGCCGAAGAGTGCTTCTGTAGGCTTTGAACGTACTGGGCTCTCCTAACAGTTAAGCCCATATGATTTATGGAGAGTTTGCCTGGCGACTGGCCAGTGGCGACTAAACTGTCACTTTAAATTGATATCCAGTTTCGTATAATATACCTATTTACTATTGATTGCAGTACCTCCATAGCTACATGAATATCATTGGTTAAGTTATTAATTAGAGTTTTTGGTTTGAATATATACCTCTATTGTCTTTTGTTTGTTATTAATATTTATGTAAACTATGGCCTGACCGGCCTGACATATATACGCTCTAGTTATTTAGTACTTTTCTTGTGTGGTTGTGTCCGAGTGTGAGTTAGCTGCCTCTCGTGCAGTCGTAACATCCCCAAGACCCTAACTCTGCTCGTGACAACCTTAGCATTCCACTAGCACCTCAGCAGGGCAATAGCACATTATCATTTCAATAGCCCATCAACATGGCAATAGCACATTATCATTTCAATAGCCCATCAACATGGCAATAGTACATTATCACATTCACGCTCATATCTACGTCCCTGTCCGTGGCCTGACTGCCACGACTTTATGTGCCTCTACTGTCCTGCACCGACAGCCTCACTCTTGGCCTATGTGTGGCCTCCGGCCCTATGCTGGCCTATCCCCTGTGCTCACCGAGGTGGCTCTTTGGCCCGTCCCCGACACCTACAAGAATAACATTACATTGGTATAATACCCTACCATTTCTATTCACTCCACCTCTCCTTACAGCCCATGAAGCATACACACAATAGTTCACCTTTCACTCACCAAACATCTTACGGTAACACACCTCCATCGGAGTACACAATACTCACTCGTGCTACAAATCCATGAACTCACTTTCATCTATCGCTCATGGCGCACATTGCTATATCCAATATCAAGGACTTCCACATTCCTCACATATACTTATTTACATCATGGTAATAGACGAATATAATATAATACATCAATCATAATTATCAATCAACGTTCTACCTACCAGTCATCACTGGAAAAAACACTCTCATCCGTCTTCCGACTGCTCCCCTTATGTTCGCCCGCTGGGCTCTTACTAGCGTCCGTTCAGTAGGACCTTCTAACTTGCAGTGATAGTAATACAGCGCTTTCGCCTCATTCAGACCCCCCACCACTCACAACATGCACGCTTTAACTTACTTGTCTACGTGCGTTAATTTTACTCTCCTCCTTTCCCCCCCGTAATTATTAACTATCGCTCACTCCACTCGTGACATCATCCCCCACCCCAAAAAAATTAATGCAATTAATTTCAAATCGCATCAAGATGACTGTCAACGAGTGAGCGTGAGTAACTTATTATGGTCCGTAGGTAATAACAATAGGACCTTGTCTCCTGGCTTAAAAATTCTCAGTTTGGATCCTCTATCTTTATAGTCTTTTGCTCTTTTTGAAGCGATACTAGAAGCTTCTTCCGCAATATTCTGAAGAGGAGCCTGGGTTGTACGACCCTTATGCGTCGTGTTTTGGCACGCACTGCACGTCTTACAATATAACCGTACATCTCTGTATACTGACGGCCAATAAAAAATTTTCAGAACTCTTTGCTTGGTTCTAGCACTTCCCATATGATCCGCTAATGGAACATCATGGGCCAGACGCAATACCGTTGCAATCAAGGATACTGGCACCACTACCTGCTTCTGAACCGAAGCCACTGTCACATACTTCCGGAACAGAATGCCCCCCTGGACCACAAAGGAAGATGACCCGTTCTTATAATTTCTCGTTTTTCCATTTCGCGCCTCCCGAAAACTTGGACTTAATGATGGGTCCTCCTTTTGTAATGTCGCCAAGCGCCCTGGTGTGATATCCAGGTTGACCGCTGGCGTTGCCAAAGGTCTAATCTTTCTTCTATCACGTACCTGTCGACGTGTCTCGACTGCGGCACAAAAGTCAATACCTTTTGATTGCGACCATGCCTGCACATTCTCCTCGGAAGGGGAAACTACCCGTGATACATTCCCAATGATGAGCTGGGCGCCTGGAAAACAACCAACGACTGCTTCGACTTCCCCGCTAAGGAAAGGTGTATCTATCACTATTCTTGCCATGGGTAATTTCTCAATGGCCCCTGAAAATTGGATGCACGGGACAGTCTCACCTGTAAGCTGTGAATCCCGAATGCAGTCCCTATGCACTCCCACAACGGTAGATCCTGTATCTCGTAAAACCGAGACCGGTTCGTCCCCAACAAACCCCGGATAAACCCTAAGACCACCTCCTGTATGACATGAATTTATAACGGGGATCTTTCTCCCACAAGGTAAAACACCGGAAGATAATAACTTCTCACAACTGGGACACTTAGAATACTGTCCGCCTCCGTTGTCCGATGTAACACACGCAGCCGCATGATGAAATTTATTAGGGGAACATGGACTGGAGCTACTGTCCACGTTCGCCGCTATCCTACCTGCAGGGCAATTCACGCTGATGTGATCTGCTCTTCCGCAGTTCCAACACTTCGCGGCCCTACACTCGCGTGAAAAGTGACCCACGCGTCCGCAAGTCCAACACTCCGCTCCCTGTGCTGCACTAGGCCTGGGTCCCCGTGACCCATCGCGACCGGAACTAAAGTCCCTATGCCGTCGGTCATCGGCAAAGGTCACAAATCGCTCCCGGCCATTACCGCGACCTAGCCCTCCTGCTCGGTCAAACTTACCGGATCCATATGCAGGTGATTGGTGATAGCCCCTATGCTGCCCCTGGGCTTGCCCACTATAGGCACCACGCTGACGCGACCTGTCTTTATGTCCTGTCGGCGACCCCTCGACAACGGCGACGTACCCAGCATCTTGGACGTACGCCCTCGCCACTGGTTTGGACGGATGTGCCGTACGGTATGCTTCCGCAAACTTAGACGCCTCCTGCACCGTCGCGGGTTCGTTTTCTTTCAGGAAAGCCACCAGATCTTTATGGCACGACGCGTACAGCTGGTCACGGATCATTAGGTCTTTTAATTTAGTAAAATCCGCGCCAACATGCGCCAAGTCTACCCAGTTCGCGAAATATTCCGTCAATCTCGCGACGAAAGCAGCAAAGTCCTCCCTGGTATCCGCACGTGCTCGCCTAAACTGCTCCCGGAAATATTCCTCGGTACGCGCAAATCGGCGAAGCAGCAAAGCCTTCAGCTTATCGTAATCTTGCACGTCTTCGCGCTGTAGCTCTTTAAAGTAGGTTAACGCTCGCCCCTGCAATAGAGACGCCAGGTACGTAGACCATAATTCCTTATTTTCCCCCTATTGCAATTGTGCGTTCAGTTCGAACCTGTAAAGGAAGGCGTCTATGTCGTCCTTCCGGTCGTCGAACGTAGGGAGCTTAATCCTAACGCCACCTTTATTGTGTACCTGCCGCTCAACTGTTTCCGTTGGCGTATTCTTCTTGAGTTCTAATTCCGCGATTCTTACTCGCGCGTCTGTCTCCCGCTCTTGAGCTTCTATCTCCTTTAACTTTAACTCCCTCTCCTGCTCCTCTCGCTCTCTATCCTTAGCACGCTCATCGCGCAACTCTGCCTGCTGCTCTTTAATCCAGCCGCGTAGCTCCTCTCCCTCCAGGCCAATTTCCTTACCCAACTTCATTAGTTGTTGGAGTTCCGCCATTTCACAGATTTATGGTTACGGTATATATTATGAAAACGGCTAACCTGTCGGTATGATCACTAACGACACGACCAGAGACCTGAGATCACACCAGATATAACAATACCCAATTGTCTCAAATACAATTCAGAAATTTACCTACTTCCTAACTAATTCTATATTCATTAAATGTATAGCACTATTAATAATAAAAAAGAGTAGAAAAGACAAGAATAAGGAAATTCAGTAGAAGGACCACAAGTACGTCAAGGACAACGAACCAGACTAGAACAAAGACCTAAAAAAGAAAATATAATGGAAAAAAAATGCAACCTAACTACGCCGATTACACTACAAGGTGCGAACAAGAACAGAGTCTGAAAAAAAAGAACGTATCTACAGATAGGGAAGAACGAGGGACAAGAGAATACGTCTTCCTGCAGAACAGAGAAGATATCGACGCTACAACTAAACAAAATTACAGGTCCCTATAGAACTGTTCACTGTGATGAACGAAGTTCCAAGTTTATCACACCTTTTTTTTTAAAGGATAAACTAGGTTCAACACAGCAAACGAAAACAGCAAAAACAGAGAAAAAGACAGATTAAAGGAACAGCCCACAATCCAGGGCACAAAAATTTTGACTTTTACTTCACTTTCACTCAGCGTTTTATTTAACTTGACGTATGCCGGAGCTCTGGCTGCTTGTCTCCTCAGGCTGGCACACACACTCTCTGCAGAAATTTAAGTACACATTAATACCTATTCATAAAAATACATACATCAATACATATTCATAAATATACATAAATCATATCATCATGAAATTCCCATTCATCCCACGAACAAGGACAACAGCACGAATTCCTACCACAACAGAAAAATAACAAGATATAACGAATACACAATGTCAAAATGACCACAGGTAAACAGGACGAGCCCCCAGTGTCACAAATCCCAGACTGGGAGATGTAATAAGTTATGACAGGACAACAATCACGAACGAACAAGCTTAACACTTAACAGAACAACCCATCAGACTCACACATTTATTAAACATAATTATACAGATAATAGCGCAATTACATACATTATATTATTGAATTTAACTGCCGTACAACGGCCTTATTCCCACATGCACTCTTCCTCGGATCCACAACCCGGTAGTTACTTCCTAAAGACACTTCGGCCTCCGCCTCTCCCCTCAGGGTCTTAATAGCACATTAATAATTCACTGGCACCGCAGTCTCTCAATATCACCTTCCTATTGTCATACACCTTAGCATTCCACTAGCACCTCAGCAGGGCAATAGCACATTATCATTTCAATAGCCCATCAACATGGCAATAGCACATTATCATTTCAATAGCCCATCAACATGGCAATAGTACATTATCACATTCACGCTCATATCTACGTCCCTGTCCGTGGCCTGACTGCCACGACTTTATGTGCCTCTACTGTCCTGCACCGACAGCCTCACTCTTGGCCTATGTGTGGCCTCCGGCCCTATGCTGGCCTATCCCCTGTGCTCACCGAGGTGGCTCTTTGGCCCGTCCCCGACACCTACAAGAATAACATTACATTGGTATAATACCCTACCATTTCTATTCACTCCACCTCTCCTTACAGCCCATGAAGCGTACACACAATAGTTCACCTTTCACTCACCAAACATCTTACGGTAACACACCTCCATCGGAGTACACAATACTCACTCGTGCTACAAATCCATGAACTCACTTTCATCTATCGCTCATGGCGCACATTGCTATATCCAATATCAAGGACTTCCACATTCCTCACATATACTTATTTACATCATGGTAATAGACGAATATAATATAATACATCAATCATAATTATCAATCAACGTTCTACCTACCAGTCATCACTGGAAAAAACACTCTCATCCGTCTTCCGACTGCTCCCCTTATGTTCGCCCGCTGGGCTCTTACTAGCGTCCGTTCAGTAGGACCTTCTAACTTGCAGTGATAGTAATACAGCGCTTTCGCCTCATTCAGACCCCCCACCACTCACAACATGCACGCTTTAACTTACCTGTCTACGTGCGTTAATTTTACTCTCCTCCTTTCCCCCCCCCCCGTAATTATTAACTATCGCTCACTCCACTCGTGACATAAGTCACCTGAAAAACAGGATGAGGCTTCG
Source organism: Onchidella celtica (assembly GCA_963931925.1). Taxonomy (NCBI): domain Eukaryota; kingdom Metazoa; phylum Mollusca; class Gastropoda; order Systellommatophora; family Onchidiidae; genus Onchidella; species Onchidella celtica. Next base: position 47,173,717 of record OZ007575.1, on the reverse strand, counting down.
TTCTGGCAAACACTTGAAATTTTAATGATATTGACAAATGTTTTCGCCATTTTTTAAAAAGTAATCCGGCCATGATAGATTAGAATCCATTCTGAAATACAACACTGGGCAATCGACCCTTAATGTAAAGTAATCAGTTTGGTTGCTATGGATTGTGTAGGTACAAATGTATTGATGCAACGTGTCTTTTTTTTTTTTTTTGGTAATGTGTCTATATACTAACTTGACGCCCTGTTCAAATAAGATGATTATTCCTCAAAACGAACGCCCATTGCTCCTATTTATTATTCCATTAACCCCCTCCCCTGTCTTAACATTGCTACAACAAGCACTCTAACCTCCAAAGACTGCCATACCCACCATTCCAGTTCTGAACACTGATGACATTTCTGGCTCTTGGTAACTGCAAATTTGACTTCAAATTGAGAATCCATCAATAAGTAAAGAGTATGGCTGTTTAGAGGACATTCCCAGATTCTGATCTATTTGCAATTTAATGGGTTCTGACAAACCGCTGCCCAACCAATTACAATGGCCATGAAATTTTAATGTAAAGGCAAACCCTCTTTTCATTACGAAAACACATTTGTCCGCAGGTGAAGGATTACGCTGCAGCATGCTATTATTCCTTGTGATTATTCTAACCGAAGGGGAATATACAGTCAGCAATTAAAAGCCACGATAAAAAGAGATTACACCAACGTATCCAAACTGTGAACAGTGTTATGTAGGTGTGGTATTACCCTGCCTTACGCAATTGCTCCTCCCGAAGTGTAGTTCTACAGCTACTTTCTAACAGATGGAAATTACCATTTGGCAGTAAAAAGCCACGGTGGAAAGAAATTATATCAAGGTAATAATACCTCCAGTTTAAGTCCTAACTTCAGGGCAGAAAACAAATTTTAAAATTTCAATTCAGTATTCATTATCAGAAAGAGAAGTATAAAATACATGGGTAGATGTGATATACTTGGGGTGAAATGATTGGTACATTATATACACTTATGATAATTTTGGTTCTACCTCATGCATAATTTTACATTTTAAAAATGTATGTATAAAAACTGCACAATGTTATTGCACTACACCGTCTGTTAACTCTCAGTAGCGACTTTATAACCTTCAAGTCGTGTATGTTCTTACCAGTGATGGCCTTCGAGACGCTGTCGCTAGCGTTGGGCAGCGACTCACTTTTTGGGCTATTCGGATTTTTGGATCATCCACTTCAAAATAATTATCTAGATATCCAAACAATGATCCAAAGCTTTAGATCAGTGAAGAAAATCGGGCCTCGGCTCTCGATCCGGTTTGAGAGAGGAAAGGGTTGGAGTTGTGATGGACTTCAAAGAGCGGTGGATAGGTGATTTTTTTGTCTAGAGTTCCTTTTGAGAAGGCTGTTGTTGTAAGTACGTACGCACTCAAAGCGTTTTGCGCTGGGGGCCCGTACGTATACGTACCTTTCCCTAATCCTGTCCCTTCCTCAACTCTAAATCATATCGAATCCCTAACCTGCCCGCTACCCTTTCAACCAAAATACAAGGAGGAAAACAAAAAGAAAATAAAAATAGACCTGTAAACTGTAAAAAATCACCATTGCCTGTCATCAACAATAACAACTTGATATACATAGACTGCTCTAACATGATCCAAGAATATGTCACCAATCTTAGAATTTCTTGCCTGAATGCACAGTCCTGTCGAAATAAACGTGAAGAAGTGTGTAGCCTAGTGGAAGATATGAACATGGACATACTTTGTATAACTGAATCATGGTTGCAGGAGACAGGAGATGACCATATACTTGCTGAACTGTCACCACCTGGTTTTACATGTAAATCATTCCCAAGAGAGGGTCGAAGGGGAGGAGGCATTGCTTTTATATATCGGCAAGACATCAAATCTGCAAATGCATTCAGAAATCTACCATCACTCGAAACAAAATTTGAAAGTTTTGAGGCAGCTTTTCTTACATTGTCACCAATGCAAAACGTATTGTTTTATGTTGTTTGCATTTACAGACCTCCGCCATCTAAGAAAAATACATGTACCATCTCACCATTTCTGGCCGAGATGCAACAACTCCTATACCATCTTAGATCGAAAACAAAAAAATTCATTATAACGGGAGATTTCAATTTACATTTCGATTCAACTACATCTCTAGATGTTCTTCGTTTTAAAGAACTGTTAGAAGAGCATGATGTTATTCAACATGTAAATCAAGCTACACATAAATCCAACCATATTTTGGACTATGTCATTGCACCATTATCACAAATGAACATTTTAAGTGTCAACATTCTTGATAAAGCTATTTCAGATCATTTCTTGATAACTATTGACACTAATTTTCCTAAACCTCTGACGATAAAGAAAACGTTTGAATCCAGGAACTTAAAGAACATCAACGAGACGGATTTCAGACATGATCTAAAAAAAAACTTGAATCAGGCAGCAAACAACATGACAATGGAAAACTTCAATGTTGCTCTAAAAACAACATTAGACCAACATGCTCCGGTAACACCAAGGACAGTATCACATCGACCATGGTCACCATGGTTCGCCCTTGAAATTAAAGAATTAAAACGTAAAAGACGCCAAGATGGACGGCGATGGAGGAAATCGGAATTGCAAGTTCACAGTGACATTTTCAAAGAAAGTAAAAACAATGTTGTAAAATTGATTCCGAAACTCAAACGGGGTTATTTTATCCAAAAATTTAGCAGTGTTAAAACGTGTAGAGATCTTTTTCTGCTCTCTGACAAACTTTTGGGGAAAGAAACAAGTTCGGTTTTTCCACAGGGTGACCATAAAGACTTATGTGAAATGTTTTCATTGTATTTTTATGAAAAAATTGAACGTATCAGATCTAATTTTAACAATGTTGCCAATTTATTACCTGAACTATGTGTTTTTGAAGGCAGGAAATTGACTGATTTCCAGATGTTGGCTGAGACTGAGATTAAAGATCTTATCAAAAACTCACCATCCAAATCATGTGAATTAGACCCACTTCCGATGACATTTGTGAAATTATATCTTGATGAGTTATTGCCATCCATTACTCATGTAATCAATGTTTCTCTGAGAACTGGTGTTGTACCAGATTCTTTCAAACAGGCAATTGTAAAACCTTTGACTAAAAAAGCTGGGCTCGACGTAAATAATGTGAAAAATTATAGGCCTGTGTCAAACTTACCAATTATGTCCAAGATCCTTGAAAAATCAGCGTTGAGGCAATTCATGGAGCACATTGAAATAAATAATTTGAATGAGATATTCCAGTCGGCATACAAAAAGGGCCACAGTACTGAGACTGCTATCCTCAGAGTAGTGAATGATATTCTTCTAGAGCTCGATCACAAAAGACTATGTATTCTTGTACTTCTGGACTTGTCTGCTGCCTTTGATACTTTAGATCATAACATTTTATTACGTCGTCTGGAAAAGACCTTTGGTATTGCAGGAAATGCACTGTCATGGTTTCAGTCCTATCTTTCAAATAGAAAACAATGTGTGAGAGTCAATGATAGTTGTTCTAATGTCCAAACACTCAATTTTGGGGTACCTCAAGGTTCTGTTTTGGGCCCAATTCTTTTCACATTATACACCCAACCTCTTGCTGATATTTTCAGAAAATATGATCTTAAATACCACCAATATGCTGATGATAGCCAAATATATAAAGCATGTGATCTTGAAAACCTAGATGATACGATAAAAACAATGGAGCATTGCATACAAGAAGTTAAGAAATGGATGGATGATAATAAGCTAAAACTAAATGATGAGAAAACAGAAGTTATGCTCATAACGAATCCAAAACAAAAAATCAATCCACCAGATCTCAATGTAAATGGCCATCTTATTAAAATGACAAGTAAAGTAAAAGATCTGGGCACAATCTTAGATGCAGAGATGTCAATGTCACCATTTATTAGTCAGCTGTGTAAGAATCTTAATTTCCAGTTACGGAAAATCAGCAGTATACGGCACTGCCTAACTACTGAAGTAACAAAACAGCTTGTAACATCGCTGTTTCTCTCTAGGCTGGACTATTGTAACATACTGCTAAGTGGTCTTCCAAAAAGTAAAATCAATAAGCTTCAGTTAATACAAAATAATGCTGCAAGACTAATAACAAGAAGAAAAAGGATAGATCACATAACACCAATATTCAAGGAGCTCCACTGGCTACCTATTGAGCAGCGAATAAAATATAAATTGGCTTTATTTTGTTATAAATGTGTCAACAACATGTCGCCAGAGTATATTTCAGAACTTATAGAACTGCATCGCCCTGCAAGAGCATTAAGATCATCTTCTGACAACCTTAGACTAAAAGTACCCGTAGTGAACCTAAAAAGTTTTGGTGAAAGGGCTTTCAGCCATGTTGGGCCCAGGGTGTGGAATGAGATTCCTTTAGATGTCCGCAGTTCGCAAGTATTGTCACAGTTTAAAAGGATGTTAAAATGTCATTTGTATGAGAGTTTCTAGTCTATGTAAAAGCTATCTATTATTATTATTATTATGTGTGTATCAATGTGGGTTGTGTGTGTGAGTTTACCCATGTATTTTTTGACATGTTTCTGTAAAGCGCATAGAGCATTTTTGTAATGGATATGCGCTATATAAATGCCATCCATTATTATTATTATTATTAAAGAAAAATTAATTAAGGCTGTTGATAGGAGTGTTTCGGGGGCAGCTATCTAGCGCTGGAGTCACAAAAGTCTTTAAAATACGTACCCCTAGCACAGAAAACTTGGGGGAGGCAAATACTTGTAACAACATTCTTTGAGGAACACGAAACTTTGAGGGCTTCTTTGCTCGCAGGGGGGGTGGGGGGTGCCAGATGAAGTTGTTGTCTTTTTTTAAGGCGGAGACAGGGCGGACAGACGAACGGCTTCTTAAACAGAACGAGCCTCCGATCTGGATATCTAAAAACAAATCAAAACGGACCGGAACGGGTCGCAAGCGTTTAACCGGGTACCCAAATCCCAATTTGGGCTTCCGCCCAGCAGGAGCTGCCACATAAGACTGGTGTAAACTTTAGGAACTGTAGAAGCTACATTTAATTGTTATTAGTATCTTCATTTTACAACTGTCACTCGTTGCATTAATGATATAATATATAGTTTTGAAAGAAATCAAATGTAACGATCACAATAGGTATATAATATAATGTTAACTTACAATCATATAAAATTACTGGCAGCATAGTACAAAATAATGGAGGTTTCGATTAAAAAAAACAAACAAACAAAAAAACCTTTGGAACAACTGAGGAGAGCGGGATCGAAGTTTCAAAGGCTTTTGATTGACAAAATAATTATAGTTCACAATGATAGTTTAACAACTATACGAGTCAACGTAACACAAACAATTAAAGCTGTTGTAATCACGCTTGACACTGTAAATATTGAAGCCGACGGTATACCAATTGTTGTTGTAAGCCTGCGCGGGAATCAGTCAACAAAAGCATTAACCTAAGGGACATACGGAGTTACCACCGTTCTAGCAAGGGAATGAATTACATTAGTGATAGCACTGATACGCCGAAGCTGCTCATTTGTGACGCGTAGCAAAGTACTATTCATTTTCTACCAATTACTCTACCAATGCGATACATGGGATTGATCAACGTTCATCTACACACTGTCAATGATTACGATAGTGGTTCTCAGAATGTGGTGATCTTAATTCTTGTTTGTCTATCTCCATTTTCTATTAAAAAAATAAAAAAATGGAAATCTTTGGTATGTAAAAGAGGTATATATATCTTAATGCACACTTTGACACTTGTACAAAACACGTTGTGGCACTTAACAAGCTGTTCAACAGATCCGATTTGTTCTAATTCATTATCATAATAACTAAAGCCGCAAACGTTTAACCTCGAATGTCGAATTTCTCATTTGTGCAAAAAGTGGAGTTGGAACATACAAGAACTATTTGCCATGGCCGACGGAGAAGGGAAAGGAGAGCGTGAAGTCATCATTTTTAGAAGTGATCTTTTTGGATAAATCGATAAATCATTCTTTCACTTCAAAAGGTATTACGTGAGAAAATTGGAGAATCATACATTGGTATTATGCACAAACTCAGGGATCGCGTGAGGACATCAATAACAAATGAATTGCGCCATGATTTGTTTATAACCTCCCGTGTTGCCGTAGAGATGGGAAGAGAAAACAACATCAATCGAACGCTATTGGTGTCATGTTATTTACTTCACTTGACGATGAGGCCGCAACATGTAGGCCCTACAAAATCTCGTCGCCCGGCCCATCAAACCTCTGAAGTCCCGATTTACCTGTCTGGCTGATCATTCCTCCGTACTGGACTTCAGAGCTTTGCTCGCCTCTGATTCGCCCGTGATCTGGCGCATCAATCCTCTTATCTGAACAACAGAGATTTGCGCTTCACTGATTTGCTCAGAATCTGGCCCATCAAAGCTCTTAAGCTAGGCGATGAGAAGGCGCCTAATTGTTCATGACACGGCTCTTTACAACTATATGGCCTTTAGCGTCTTTACAGACGGTCTTAGCAGCTAGAATATTCACTTTCACTTTGACTGACAGCTTCTCTCGTGGCTTATTCTACCAATGTTTGACCCGAGAGTGCGATGGCAGTGATTGCAGGTCAGTCTTTTGGGTTCACTTTGGCGAGTGTTTTCATTCCGCCTCTGTCGTTTTGTCAGGTATGTTTCTTTTGCCTTGAAGTCTATTGCGAGCGTGCCACTGCGCAATTTTTGTCTCCATCTGCTTCGATCATTTGCAAAGTTCTCCCATTCATTGGGGTCGATGTTGAATGCTTTCATCGTGACCTTGCAAGTGTCTTTGAATCGCAGATGTGGCCTACCTCTGGGTCGGTTGCCAGTAGCAAGTTCCCCGTAGAGAATTTGTCTGGGGATGCGATCATTTTCCATACGGTGGAGATGTCCAAGCCACCGCAGTCTTTTTTAACCTAGGAGAGCCTGAGTTGATGGAATGTTGGCTCGGCTCAGAACTTCGATATTTGAGATCCTGTCTTGCCACTTGATCTTGAGAATTTTGCGTAGGCAGCGCAGGTGGAAGGAGTTGAGGGATCTTTCATGTTTGGAGTAGGTGGTCCATGTCTCTGAGCCATACAGCAGGGTGCTTAGGACGCAAGTTTGGTACACGAGTACCTTTGTTTTGATGGTCAGCTTGCTATTGTTCCACACCCTTTTTGAGAGTTTGCCAAAAGCTGTGGCCGCCTTTCCTATTCTGGCATTTATTTCAGTTGTTATGTCTGTGCTACCACTGATGGTTGAGCCTAGGTAGCAGAATTTTCCCACTTGCTCCAGAGGAGAGCCATTCAGCATGATTGGGTTGGGGTTTCTCAAGCCTTGTGTCAAAACTACAGTTTTTGAGACACTGATCCTTAGCATGAATTTGTCACAGGCTTTGGCAAGGCTATTGATGAGAGCCTGGAGCGTGGTTTCATCGTGGGCCACGATTGCAGCATCATCTGCGAAGAGGAGCTCTTGTAACATAATATGCTCTGTACGAGATTTTGCTTTTAGTCTGGCAACATTAAAAACGGAGCCGTCCACTCTGGTGTTAATAAGTACTCCACCTGAACATTGACCAAAGGCATTCTTGAGTAGGGCTGCAAAATATATACCAAATAAGGTAGGAGCAAGAACACATCCCTGCTTCACACCGCTGTTTACAGCAAATGAATTGGATGTGCAGCCTTCAAAGTTGACACATGCCCTCATGTCAGTGTGGAAGGATGCAATAAGTTTTAGCAATGTTGGTGTACAGCCTATGGATTTAAGGACTGCATACAGGCCAGATCGGCTTACGGTGTCGAAAGCCTTTGTTAGGTCCACAAAGCATGTTATAAGCGGCCTGTTTTGTTCTTTACATTTTTCTTGGATTTGCCGAAGTGCAAATATCATGTCAATAGTTGATCGTTTGCTTCGAAAGCCACATTGTGTTTCTGGTAAGACTTTTTCCGCCAGTTGTTGAAGGCGGCAGAGGATGACGCGAGCAAAAGCCTTTCCAGTAATGCTGAGGAGGGATATGCCTCGATAGTTGTTGCAGTCGCCTTTGTCTCCTTTGTTCTTGTAAAGTGTGACAATTTTGGCGTCTCTCATATCATGTGGTATCACGCCTTCTTTCCAACACTGCAGTAACAGATTATACAGGTAAGGTAATAGTGGGCCTTTTAGGTCTTTTAATACCTCTGCAGGAATGTTGTCACTTCCTGTGGCTTTTCCAGCAGACAGGTGGTCGATTGCATTGGAAAGCTCGACTAAGGAAGGTTCAGCGTCAAGTTCGGCCATTTTTGGCAGTTTTTGGAGGTGTTCCTCAAAATCTGGTGGAATATTTTTCTCAGTTGAATACAACAGAGAGTAATGCTCTACCCACCTATTCAGTTGTTCATTTTTATCTGTGATGGGTTCACCATTTACAGACTTAAGTGGGGCGCTTTTGGTGATGATTGGCCCAAGAGCTACTTTCATCTGACTAAAGGCGGTTTTCATATCTCCCTTTTCATTTGCCTCTTGTATGCTGTTACACAAGTCTGTCTAGTATTTGTTGGCGCAACGTCTTACCTCCAGCTGAAGTTTAGCTTTTGCATTTTTCAAACAAGTTTTTGTACTCTGATTGCAATTTTTGTTATACTCATTGAAAGCAGATTTCTTTTGCTCAATGAGAGGTAGGAGAATTTCGCTGTTCTGGGCTACCCAGACGTTGTTTGAAACTTTATGCCGTCCAAAAGACTTGATGGCACAGTCATGAATTTTTGAACTGAGAGTGTTCCATGTTTCATCTACCGAGTCACATTGGGTGACATTATCCATGCTTTCAGCAAATAACTTTTCAAATGACTTTCTATTTGATTCATCTCTGATTGCTGTTACATTGATCTTAGGGATTGAAGGGGCTTTTGATCTGTATATTTTCTTGGCCGAAATTTTGATTTTGCTGACTACCAGTGCATGGTCGGTGTCACAGTCAGCACTGTGGAGGGAACGAGTTATTTTTATACAGCCCAAACTCTTCCTCCTTGAGAGAATAAGATCTAATTGATGCCAATGGCCAGACCTGGGATGGCGCCATGATGTTCTTTGGCATCTCTTAAGGTCAAAGTACGTGTTTGTAACACATAATGAGTTTACGGAGCATAGCTCCAGAAGGCGCTGCCCGTTTTCGTTGATGTTGCCAATGCCGAAGTGCCCAATGCACTTTGGCCATGCGGAGTGATCTGCTCCCACTCGAGCGTTAAAGTCACCCAGAATTAGCAGGCCTTCGGTGAGAGGGATGTTGTGGAGAGTCCTCTGCAATGCCTCGTAGAAAATGTCTTTGGTTTCGTCAGAGGAGGTAAGTGTTGGGGCATAGACACAGATAATGTTGGTAAAACCAGACCGGGTGTTCAGTCTGAGTGTCATGATGCGTTCTGACACTCCAATTGGAGTTGCGATCGAATTGATAAGGGAGTTTTTTACGGCGAAGCCCACGCCGTGGATTCTCGGCTGTTCGCTGCTAAGGCCCTGCCAGAAGAAGGTGTAGTTTTCTTCTTTGACTGACCCGGAGTCGGGAAGTCGAGTTTCTTGAAGGGCAGCGATGTCGATGTTTAGTAGCTGAAGTTCTCGATCAATAATTTGGGATTTCCTGATGGAGTCAATATCAGTGAGATCTTGCTGTTGCAAGCCTGGGCGCATTGTTCTGACGTTCCAGGTACCAAGTTTTAGCATTTTTCTGTTTTTGCCAGGTGCACACTTTACGTCAGCTTTTTGACTTTTGGTCTAGCTCCAACCACCTTATGAAGCAGGCTGACGTGGCGGAACAACACCCAACTGCCTGGGGGCTGCCCAGGTTACGGCGGGCTGTAGTTGATCAATGCAGCTGAAAAGCCGCTCCCACCGACAGAGGGGACCCCTGGCGCTCATCCGTACGCCAAATGGATTGAGCTTATCACCGGTAACTGCCACCTCCCGTGTTGTGCCCATCCGTAACGGATGGCTGGAGTGTCCTCTCCAAATCGGAAATGGGTGGGCTTATAGAGGAGAGACAGACGCTTGCCAAGCCCGAGCAAACGCCTCCTCGTTTTGCTGCCTTGCCTGGGCTATTTTTAAGAGATGGTGCTTTGCCCAGAGGCACCACCCCTCTCTCTGCCATTCTAGTTAAACCCAAGGGAGAGACCAGGTCAATACATTTGGAACTAGTCCGGCTGCAGTCTTTACAACTAGTAACATTAATTATGTATGGATGGTTGTGTAGTGTTATGTAACTGAGTCCACACTTCATCATCTTGAATAATTATGTTGTGAATTGTTTGGTATGCGAGTCAGACTCTGATCTGATCAAATTAACTAAAAACAGCAATGCTGTACGAAAACAGACAAAGAGCCATAATCCCTTGCTTTATTTTATTCCATTAATTTCCTTCCTCTGGCTAATTTGTGAGTGTGCATGAGAAAACCAGGCTTAAGTCGGCAACATAACATTTTGAGTTCTGTACATATAATAAAAGACAAGACATTTCTGATAAATTGAAGTCAGTGACCCCCCTAAAACAAGATTTTGAGAAAACGGCATTTAATCCTATAAGTGACAATAGCTAGTTGACCAAGTAATATTGGAGTGATTGCTGTTAGGAGACGGTAATCTAATAACTAAGCAGTTATAGAGATCATAGTGAGTAGTGTTCACTGCTCATCTACAATTTACCCTGTAACATGCCACGATCCCCTAACAACAGCCAAGTCGGAAGTTTTTGGATCTTGTTAGGAGACCGTAGTCTAATTACAAAGCCGTTATAGAGATCATAGTAAGTAGTGTTCACTGCTCGTCTACAGTTTACCCTGTAACATACCACGGTCCCCTAAACAACAGCCCAGTTGGAAGTTTGTGTCGGACCCATATTTTCACTTCAAAGCCGTTTTTCTCAAAATCAGCTCTGCCGACTTATGCCGGGTTTTCCCATGCACACTCACATTTACACATGCAAACACTTAAAACACTTTGATGCCGCATACTTTCATGAAATGGGTGAGCATCTTTGGGGGGAAAAAGCCAACAAAAACGGATTTTTGTGTGAAGAGTTTTTACATACCGAGAGCATTTCGTCCTTGCAGAAATGTTTATACACATCGTTGTCATACGTATTCTGTGACATTTTCAAAGAAAATTTAAAGTCTGTCTATTGCCGACAATAATGTTACCGCAGCTTTGGTAGTTGACGAAGATATTTCTTCCGTTAGAAATAGCCTGTCATTGGAAATTCGTTTCTGGCTGAGAGAGGCATTATTTTTATTTTGGGGAAATTTGTCAGAAAATGCCGACTTAATGTTCAGTTGTGGGCAAAAAAAAAAAAAAAAAGTTCTCGCTGGCTTTCTTCAAACCGTATTCAAAATAATGCAAGTTGACATCACGTTTTCGAGTCGTCGTTTCTGTTTGTGTGTGTGTCTGTGTGTGTGTGGCTTCCCGATCTGTAAACCTATAGGACTAAGTCTCTTATCATCTCATCCCAAAAGACTAAAGAAAAAGAAATTATATGTACTCAAGAATTTAATCTCTAGCCTCATTTATTTCTCCTCAATTACGTTACATAATATAACTCTTGTTCGTGAATTTCTGTTAGACAATAAAAGTGTCAGCTCAGTCCTAATAAAAAATAAATCCCATTTGCTTTCGTTTCATTTCTCCACGATCGTTTAAATTCATTAAAATTTATTCATAACTTTATGATAATGGTGAAAGTTGCGGGTCAACATGGCTAGTATTTCCTGACATATTGTCACCTCCAGAGCCAGCTGTTTGGTGTCATACACGGTAATAATGTGCCTATGGATCGGGTGGGCATTGCACAAGAGTGCAGAAGTCAGTATAAAGATCCGTGGGACTTAAAATCAAGTTATTCTACCTCAAAGTATTGATGAATGAAGAACTCTGAGTATGCACGTGAAAGTTTAAAGTACAGCCACAACATGTTTCCTCTCCAAAGGGGCCGATTGCTAGTGGAATTAAGCAAACGAAAACCTACATCGCAGCTAACGTCAACCCCAAAGAGCAAGAGGACACGGCGGGAGGATATTTTCGAACAGACATCGACTATTGAAGTTCCTAACGTTCTCGGTGAAGCTGGGGATTTGCATGAAATATTAGATTCAGAAATTCCGGATGCTCACCTAAGCTTCAGTGACACTGGCGAGTCAAGGACAAAAATAAATGTCTCTGCCATCCTTGAGAAATCTTTAGTAAACATCAGCAGAAGGCCAGAATTCCCATGACCAACGAACTACAGCCACTGGTGACAGCTCATCTAGAGCTGGCCATGATACAGTCCATACACAGACAGGCAGTTCAGTATTTGGCGAAACTCAGCACTCGTTGGACATCGACATGTCAGGATGTTCTTGGGGAAAAGAAAGTGGAACACAAGGAATGGATCAGTCAAAAATCACTGGACTTGATAAGGATAAGAAGAGACCTAAAAGAACAGGTAAATGCAAGTCGTACAAGAAGCTCAAGAGTTGGTAACCAGGAAGAGTACCGAGCATCAGCTAAAGAGGTCAAAAAATCAATTAAAAAAGACAAAGAGGAGTTCATAGGAATGTTAGCAGAGAAAGCAGAGAAGGCAGCAACAGGAGGACACATGAGGATCCTCTACCAGACTACAAAGACTCTTGCTGGAAAATATGGAAAACCTGAAGTTTCTGTCAAGGATTACAACAGGAAGGCTATTTTTGGAAAGGAAGCTCAGGCAAAAAGATGGATAGAACATTTTAACAGCCTCTTGAACAGACCTCCACCAAGCAACCCACCCGACATTCTACCCGCAAGAAATGATTTACCGATCAGTTGCGACCCTCCGACTAAAGCAGAGATTAATGATGCCATAAAGCAGTTAAATCGAGGCAAGGCAGCTGGACCAGATCAGATCCCACCAGAGGCGCTGAAGGCAGATGCTGCTGGGGCTGCAGAGGGTCTGCACTCACTATTCTCGAGGATTTGGATCGGAGGCAAGTTTCCAAAGGACTGGAAGGAAGGACACCTCGTGAAGCTTCCAAAAAAAGGGGACCTCAGCAATTGTAGTAACTACAGAGGAATCACACTTCTCTCCATCCCAGGAAAGGTTTTCAATCGGATTATTCTCAAGCGAATACAGAATGCAACAGACCCAAAACTTCGTGAAGAGCAAGCTGGTTTCAGGAGTAATCGATCAACCACCGACCAGATCGCCACGCTGAGAATCATAGTAGAGCAGTCGCTAGAGTGGAACTCCCAACTGATAGTGAACTTCCTTGACTACGAGAAGGCCTTTGATAGCATCGATAGAGAAACACTGTGGAGAATATTGAGACATTATGGAATCCCAGAGAAGATGGTGAACCTTATCAAGAGCATGTACGAGGGGACAAGTTGCAGAGTCGTACACGATGGCGAGCTTACTGACAGCTTTGATATCAAGACTGGTGTTAGGCAGGGTTGTTTGCTGTCCCCATTTCTGTTTGTCCTGGTGATTGATTGGCTTATGAAAGAAACCACCAGTGGAGGAAGAAATGGCATACAATGGACCCCATGGACACAGCTGGACGATCTAGATTTTGCAGATGACTTGGCACTATTGTCACACACACACGACCAGATGCAAGCAAAGACTACAGCTCTAAACAAAATTTCAGAATCTATTGGATTGAGGATACATCCTGCAAAGTCGAAGGTCCTAAAAATTGTTGCACCCCCAAGCGCACAAGTGAGAGTAGGAGATCAACCACTGGAAGATGTAGAGTCCTTCTGCTATCTTGGTAGTATCATTGACAATAAGGGAGGAACAGAGGCAGAAGTCAAAGCACGAATTGGAAAGGCACAGGCAGCTTTCACGTCCTTGAGCAAGATTTGGAGAACCAAGGATATATCGCTAAAAACAAAGCTGAGGATATTCAACTCGAACGTGAAGTCATTCCTGTTGTATGGGTGTGAGACTTGGAATGCGTCTCAGGCCTGCATAAAGAGAATCCAAGTTTTCATCAACAGATGTTTGAGGAAGCTACTTAAGATCAGATGGACAGACAAGGTCAGCAATGAAATTGTATGGAAAAGAACAAGACAGAGCCCAGTCAGAGAGGAAATTGGTAGGAGGCGATGGAGATGGATCGGCCACACTCTCAGGAGGCCAGGAAACAGCATCACGAAGAAGGTATTGGATTGGAATCCCCAGGGCAAGAGATCAAGAGGAAGGCCGCGCGGAACGTGGAGAAGAGCCAGAGAAAATGATGTGCAACGAAGCGGAAAGACTTGGAATAATGTAAAGAGGCTGGCCCATGATAGAGAGGGATGGAAAGTGTTTGTTGGTGGCCTATACCCTGATCCAGGGTGAGAAAGGCAATGATGATGATGAAAGCTCTGAAGTCCAGTACGGGGGAATGATGAGCCAGACAGGTAAATCGGGACTTCACAGGTCTGATGGGCCGGCCAACGCTGTCTGTTGTGAATGATCGCACTATCCTGTGTTATCAGGGGCACTGACCGTATTATCCAGAGTTGTTTTTACATGATTTACCAACCATTTACTATAGTTCAAAAGGTAAGTTCCAGATATAAAGTCATTTTCACAGGAATCGTGTTGCACCAGTGAGAATAATATGTGTATTATATAACTATACATTTATTTTTTTTTAAATATAAATAATTATAATAAATTACGTAATATCATTAATTTTTGCCATGTATAGCCCACCCAATTTTTCTCTCGTGGGAGGGAGAAGAACAGGGGGAAGAACAAATAATGTACCGCAGAATGAATCAAAAAAGATTCAGTTTTAGAGTTTGCAGCGTGTATTTCAAATAATATTACCATCTCAGTAAGCTTGCAAAAGAACGCAATAGAGACTTCGGCGGTCTAATAGAGTGGGCAGGATGGGGCTCGTTAGCTTTGGTTGGCAGCCAGCTATATTATCATAAAATAATATTTATTATTCATTAAGCTTACATCATTATAAATATTTATTATATTACCACTTATTAAAATATTACCTTAATAAAGTTTTTAAGGAAAAAGAATACGTTCGTTGGGCTTTTTATGAGAGTCATTTTCATTGTCACAGCCTTTCCAAAATCATGCAGTTCATGTGGTTTCAAATATTAGAGGATATTAACTATTTTACTATCGTCTACGAAGAAAGTAATTTTTGAGATTGGACGGAGAAATTAACTCTGTGTGTGTATGTGTGTGTGTGTGTGTGTGCGTGCGCGCGTGTGTGTGTATGGGTGTGTGTGTGTGTGTGTGTGCGTGCGTGTGTGTGTGTGTGTGGGTGTGTGTGTGTGTGTGGGTGTGTGTGTGTGCGTGTGGGTGTGTGTGTGTGTGGGGGTGTGTGTGTGCGCGTGTGCGTGCGTGTGTGTGCGTGTGTGCGTGCGTGTGTGTGTGTGTGTGTGTGTGTGTGTGTGTGTGTGTGTGTGTGTGTGTGTGTGGAAGGCAATGAAGTTATTTTCTTATGAAATACGGGTTAAAGCCAGCACCAGCTGTCACGAATCAAGGATTTTGTGATTAAAGTTTCACCTTGTAAGATTACAAGATCCTGGTAATCATAGGCTTAACGTGATAACCATTACCTTGAATCCGTAAATTGCAATCTCAAACACCTAAGGATGACAGTTTTACAGTACATTGGACGGGACATAATTATGTAATTAGTCAATAATTGCTCCTTATCTTTCTGTCATTTTGCACATCTAGACATCCCAAATGGACATCAATGTTTTGCATCTTACAACTCTGGATCACTACCTATTATTTTTTTCACTGAAAGCTACATAACTCTCCCCGTTTAATGTTTTCACAATTCAATGTCTTCGACTGCAGACTGAGTTTTCAGCAATTCTATGGTTTTTTCATTTGTATATTTTTACTCTGATGTCTTTTGCTGCAGAGCTAATAATTATTATGCTGTGACTGATTCATTGTGTATTGATATCTGTATCCTTGTGTTTCACTTTGCCACCTTTTTTTTTTTTTTGACAGTTTCTGGCTTTGCCTTGCCGTGCCACTTCACCTTTGCGTCAGTAGACCTAATTTTAAGCCCTGAGATGTCCATGTTTACTTGGGGTGTGGACAGAGGTTTTCTTTGGATGCCGTTTGAAATTGGAAACATGTAACTTTCTGTTATCCCAGCCCTAATTGTGGACGTAAAATAATATTCAGGACAAGTAAGAATCTGACCCTGCTGGAGTTCGAAGATGGTGAAGTTCGTCCAGACATCTGGACTTTGTGCAAAACTTGTTCATTTTGTGTTATACTTCGTAACTTCGAACATTTATCAAGACTGCCTCGCCCAAACACACGATGATGCTGTAGACCTATTTAAAGACACGTTAAGAAATGGTTTTTATGACACGGAGGTTCGTCCGATATGGAATCAGTTTGAAAAAATACATGTGGCTGTCGAATTTGATCTTATCGCCATCAAGGATGTCGAAGACGTCGAGCAAAGTTTAACTTGTAACGGAATTTTACATTTGTTCTGGACTGATGAGGTAAGTCTTCTTCCATCTTCATGGTCTGTTCTATTTTCAGCGATTTGTCATGAAGGGCATTTCGCCATGAGCCCTTTCATTTACCTATTTGAAACAAGACATTGGGTTTACTGTGAGACTGGGGTGTTTTGTACTCTGAAGACCAAATATCTAGAATCTTTAAGCTCCTTGCTACTGCTGGTCTATAGGTACCAATTTACCATCAAACCATCCATTCACCCATCCACAGATCGTGGCATGGAATGCTTCAGACTATGGAGGAATCTATGTCATGCACCCGAAAGCAAAGGACATATGGAGACCTAGAGTCGCTCTAGCCAACACTTTAGGAGATCGGGACATTTTCAAAGATGACTTTGCGTAAGTTCCGTTTGATCTAATTAGGCCAGTAATTCAAGTTAAAGTTGGGCGAGTACCATTAGACCTAGTGTACGGTCACATCTAACAAGGGATATTGTAATATCCGCCACAAATTTGATTGTATCATTAGAACTGACTGACTGGCAAGTTTTGATAACCTTCTAGAGCCAAAACAAAGAAATAACTTTATACAAAGCTTCTGAAAGGAGAATAGTCAGATAAATACGACGTAACATTTTTAGGGGCCACTCATTAATGGCGTTTGCCCAATTTTGAAGACAGTTTGCGTCCCCCCACTCCCATTCTTCCCATATCCCCACGTTCGCTTTTAATATACTTGACGTTAACCCCACCCCTTTCCTCACTAGCCCCTCCCCCTTTGTACGACGGTGCTACCAACAGAATGGTGAGTGCCTATGAAAATGCCTCTTTGCTTTTTTAACCATAACCCGAGCCTATATATTGTATGGTAGCTCCTCCATCACTAAAGCCCATTTAACTAAAAAAAAAAAAAAGAAACAATGTAAACTTGTATGCATGGGGCCCCCTAAACTTTTTGGGGCCATTAGGCAGCTGCCCAGCGTGCCCATGCATTAATAAGACTCTCGACCATACCATAGCCCCACCTGCCACGTCGTGGCCGCCGTAAAAAAAAATCCCAGTAATTCCAAAAGTGGCAGTTTTTCTTTCTTACCGATTCATTTTTTTTTTTGTGTGTGCATTTTTTCCATGAAAATGAAACAGACCAACACTGGTGTTTGACGACGGGTCTGTAGATTGGTATCCGGGCGGTCTGTTTGTAACCTCTTGTGACCTGGACATGACTAAATACCCTTTTGATGAACAAACCTGCGAAATTCGGGTAAGTGATATGAATAACAAGGACGGTACATCTGGTGAGGATCTGTTTTCTCTATTGATTTTACATAAGTATTCCCATTGGCTAAACGGTTATTAAATGTCTCACCTTAAAATTTTAATGCCTCTCTAACTCTTCTTTTTTTCACCATAATTTTCTTTTCAATGGATTCTCATTATGATCGGTTCAGTCACTAGTCCAGTCGTCGATCAATGCATTCAGCATCCATTTATTCATGTACAGACATCCATCCATTGATTCATCATCCACCCATTAGGATGTATCCGTTTTGCGCTGCCCTCTATCACACCATTAGACGAAATGTGAATCCAGTCATTGACTTTTGTTCCTCATAATTGTAATTTCCTTTGACTTGAGGGAGGTTTGCCTCATTTTTTTTTGTCAGAGTGTCTGCCTTATCGTGTCCAATGATGTTACAGTGACCAGGGATCGATATGTCAGACATCAGTTTTGATTATCTTGGCGTAGACTAAGTCTGGTAGCATTTTGCATAGGGTAGCTCGGGACAAATTCGAACGATTGAACGTGTAACTGAGGGGATACATCTATGTTATTGTTATTATGTACTGTGAATGCCAATTTCCCACTATATGCGTCCCGTGCTATCTTTCTTCTAATCTTTTATACTGTTCTTTTGCATTAGTCATGTCTCACAATGGAGAAATTATTCGTTTGGTATCTTGTAGGTGTCTGATGTTCGACCGATCTTGGTTTAGTTCCGATCACTTTCACGTGGACATCTCACCATCGCCATTATGAGGTCAAGAACGTCTTTAAGCCATTGAAACTATACACATGACAATAATGAACAATTTGAAACTGAAACAAGTGCAAGAACATGAGGAAACAAATGTAGAAGTGAAAGGGAATAATTTCAGCCCCTTCTTTCTCAACACATAACCAATCGCTAACTGATCTGCCTTATTATACATGTTTAATACGATGTCCATTTCATGCAAGTTTTGTTTCTGTGGGGTACTCATGCATGTTATGGTATAAAATGTAATAATGCGATGCCTCTGTACAGCTGGTCGGAATGGGATGGACGACCGAAGAAATTGAATTCTACCCCCGGCAGACAAACGTGCTGAAGACTTACTACTCACCGCATGATCAGTGGGATTTGATTAACTCCACCGTGGAAACGTTTGAGAGTCCATCTCCACATTCTTCGGCAACATCCCTGTCCACAATTTCGGTGAGTGAGTACGGGGCATTCAGCCCGACTTGGGATAATTATTCATATAAATTGGAGCTTAGTCTAGGTACGATTTCGATAATCTGATTGGTTGGATGGCGATGTCACAACAGTCAATTTCAATGAGACGTCGCACACCAAGCCAACTAATTGGATCTTATTGAAACTCAATGCGGTGACTTCACCATCCAATTAATTGGCCGATCAAAATCGTCTAGCACATGCCAAGGCTAAGTTTTTTTTAATTTTATTTTTAATAGGCAAACAAAACTAGAAGATCACCTATAGGCATGACTTTGGCCCGGCTCATATGGAGTGTCAAAGACCCAAAAGTTTGATCAATGTTCTCATCTTCTAATGATGTCTTATAGTGTCTCTCATCCAAGACTTTCGATCGGTTGTCATTTCTTTTTTTTTCTCCCTGCTGCTGCAAATATCAAGCGAATTGTCTGTTATTGATTTACCAGTGTCATTTTCAAACAGTGAAAACTGAAAAAAAGGACGCAGTTTCCTTCCCAGCGTGGCTTTCTGGATGGGAAGAGTAATGCACTAATAACATTGCAAACAAGAACAATAATAAACAGTACCGTGTTGGGAAATGTATTGGGAGTTTTTCCTTGGATGCATCACCCAAATCAAATGATCAGCAGGCCATTGCTGTTGATGTATTGACTTTGTGTTTGTGTGTGTGTTTGTATGTGTGGGTGTGTGTGTGTGTATGTGCTGACCTGAAACTTGCATATTTTGGAAAAGACGACGCACAAAACACATTAAGTCTAAAATTTGTCATCACTGAAAATGGCCGAGCATTGATACGTACTTTCTAATATCAGAAACACCAAGTTTTTTTTTTTAATATCTATATTGTCTAATTCAAATTATGGTCTAAATCCACAGGTGACCTTCAGGTTGAAAAGAAGACCAGATTTTCTATTACTCAACGTCATCTTGCCTGTTGTCTTCTTGTCTTTGATGAATTTGTTGGTTTTTCTTATTCCTGTTGAATCAGGGGAAAAAATCAGCTATGGTGAGTAGTTTACAGAAGACAATGAAAGTGACATCCGAATCTGTTGCTTGTTTTCGTTTTTCTCTCGAAATCCGTTTTCAGAGTTTTGAAACAACGTGACTTTCAGAGACAAGACTCAGGGCCCCATCAGGCTACTCGAGTGACAAGGCTCAGCGCCTCACCAGGCCAGTCGATTCAATTCGATGGAATCACTCCCTGTACAGTGCGGTTCGAATTTAGGACCTCCCCATCCGGGTCAAGCGTGTCAACCATTGACCAGCTGCACCGCCAGACTATCTATGACTGTTTCCCCAATTTCATTTTATCGTGTTGTCTTTTAAATGGAAAGGGGACGTGACATGTTCTCCCTGCTAAAGTATGTGCTCGATAACACATGCAAAACAAGATTCCTTTGAACCTACAGAACAAACCAATTTGGTTTGTTTGTTTGTATCCGTTAGCCAGTGGTGCTCGTGTTAGAGTTAGACCAGTAGGTTATGGTGACAATGTCAGCGAGGGTAGTTTTTTTTTTATTGTTTTATTTTTACAGCCAATAACTGTATATTTTAGCTACTTTGTCTTGTTAGTTTTCACACTGAACCATTTTATGTTTGTGATCCTGGCGCTGTCATGAAACAGCACAAGTGCGATGGACTTAACAGGGGAAAAATGTTTTCTTTGTTGTACCGGGTGTTTCAAAAGTCCATCATTATTTAAAAAATAATTATTTAACAGCAATTACCAGGAGGAACCAAATGTCAATGTGGTTGCTGACTGTACGATTTATGAGAATTTAGGTGGCTTAAAAGTGGCTTCATAAGACTACCAGAAAATCAGTGGTATACCTCGACATGGACACCGCCTTTTTTCCAAACAAGGGAGCTCCCGTTTTATGAATTCTCCACCTACATCTGGCAACATTTCAGGAGTAACAAGAGCGCATGCATTCCTGATCGGTTCACCTAGTGTGGGGAGGTCTCACGGCTTGGTGACATTCACTTTGTTCTTAGTACCCACAAAGAGAAGCCGCATGATGTAAGATCCGGGGAGTGAGCTTCGTCGCTGAGCCACATGTGCTGTAGGATCGTCAGGTCTCTTTTATAGTGATGCAGCAGTGTCTCACACATCTCCACCCAGCAAACGTTGTCTTGAAGTTCCAGCTTCTGAAACACCTGGATCTTGAACGGATACAGCTTGAGATCACACCGCACAATCCGTTGTATCGATGTGGCGCTGATTTTCAGATGTGCAGCTTTGGACTGTCATTGGCTCTGAACAAACGCCTTTACGAACAGTTTCGACGTTCTCCCCACTCCACCTACTTCGGGGGCTTCCTGATCGGGGTTTGTCCAGTACGGATCCTGTCTCCGGATAATTTCGGTGGGTGTCGACGATAGTGTTCTTTTCTGGTTCATAATGCTGCCCGTAGACTGTCCGGAATTGTCCTGCACTTCGACCACAGACTGAAAAATTTCCTGCCATAAACGATTTCACTACGATTACTTGCAGAGATAACTGAAATCAAATTAGTGAGAGATTTTTGAAACACCCCATATATTCTTATCTTAAATCTATTTTGGTTTTAAATACTTGAAATACTGTACTGCCACTTAATCAGAAAATAATAACTTTTTTTCAGGACATTCCCAGAATATTTGGAGAAAAAAGAATGTCATCTATAATATTCTGAATACACTTAAATGGTTTCATGATACGACCAGCGATATTACTGAATGATGTAACAATAATAATACGTATAACAAAGGCAAGTAGTTTTCATACTTTCTTCCCCGGGCAGGTATCACGGTGTTACTGGCCTTGGCCGTCTACCTGAGTTTTGTCAGCAGTTTATTGCCCAGGTCATCTGATAAACTCCCCAGAGTTAATATCTACATCTTCATCTTGCTGATCATCTCTGTGTTGAGTGTCGCTGACAGTATCGTCATTGTCTTTCTACATCACAAGGCAGAGGTGAATATTTCTACTCCATGTAGATCTCATAACAAATTTCCATGAAACTCGAGGGCAATTCGTCTGTTACGAGTGGGGTATCGAGTGTTACGGGGATGGTTATTATGAATTACGTGTTCGACTGCATTTTAAACTATCGAGAGGTTTTAGAAATTACTCTGCCATACCATGCCACATACACTAATAACAATTTCGAGTAAGTTATATCAAGGACCTTGTAGGGCCACAAATTTATTACTTTAAGTTCCTAACAATTTCGTCTATCTTTTACATATTAAAAAGACAACATCAGCAGCATCAAATGAAAATACTATAATACATAGCTAGAAGTCTCCTCTAGATTCTTAAGAGATTATATCATACTAACTCATTCACAATTTAATTATTACTTATTTATCTTCAGAAATATAGTCTGCCTACTATCTCACAAATAATATTCCTATGTCTCAGACGACAATGCTAACTCAGTTAATTGCTTATAAAGGATCAAACCGTCACTGACGTAGTCAAGATAGATCTAGATCTGCTCTAGGATGGACTGGCAATCCCCAGCCTCATCCAGACACATCAATTACAATTTACAAATGTGTATACCAGACACTCATTCTAGATCTAGTTGCAAGTAAAAAACATTATAGTCTTGCATCCTTGGGTAGCACTTCTACTGGAAAATTAGGTCAGATTCACGTTCATCGTCGAATCACTGTGTAGACACTTACGATTAGTCCCTGATATGAAATCAGGGAATAGAAGGAAATAGCTGTGGATAATTCCATTGTCTATCAAGGACATAGACATGTCTTTAACAATCTTATGATTCTCTCAGGCCGAATCTAAGCCGACGCCCTCGCAGGTGGAAAATTCTGCATGGAGTGAAGAAATCTAAAGATGGCTCCGCTTATATCTTCTGCAATTCCCCAGCGAACTGCCCAAATTTGATTGGTGCATCCATTTCGAGCTCAGCTCGCAGTCCATTAATAGTAACAGACAAAGTTAATCTAACATGTCAAAACCTTTCCTAAAGTCTCTACACCCTCTACGTTTTATGTACGAATTTATTCACTCCTTATTCGCCCCGTCTTTCCCTGCCAAAGTACACCCAAACCACGGGGTCGAAAACTGCACCGTCACTGTTAATTTATCCATTCGTTCTATCTTGCCCCACTTTCTTTCCATCTCTAAGAAAAAGCGTTACAAAAACAAACTGTCCACGGGAATAGTTCAAGGACATTTGCACTGGCTAAAATCAATGATGACATGAAATAAACAAACCCGTGACCCAGCACGGCAATTCTAGTCCTAACCCTGACATCGTCATCGTGCTAAGATAATCGCTTACTTCATATTTCCTGATTTAAAGCTTTCAGAGTACCTTATAAAACATTTTATCAAAGTGAATAAGCATTGACAATCGTTTTTTTTTAAAGTTATCTATAGCTCTAAAATAAATTTGACGTATCATTTTATTAGGTTTTCTTCTTAGATAGTGTCCCAGCCGGCAACCCGACGGCAATCTGACGGCAATCCTATCTATAGGACTGACATCAAATTTGCACGTGTAGTTATGACATCGTTCCAACGTAGGCATTTGAGCAGATTGTTTTTCATTTACATGTCAATGCTGGGCTTGGTCTTAAGAAGAACATAAACTGTCAAAGCAGTTTTGGTATAGGTAATGTATGAAATAGACATATCAATAATAAATGGTTGTTGTTTCCATAACCCTCCTTGCCTGCTAGGGCAGTTTATGACCAGCTTGAAATGATGTTGATTCATAATTTTGGAAATATGAATATTAAAAAGAGGAATTATACTGGATTCAATCAATTTGGAGCGGACCAAAATTTGTTAATGGAAAGTAGTAAATTACTGTCTATAGTAATGTAATATTATTAAGGTTGTGTAAGTAATATAAATGCGTCTTCTGATTATTATTCAAACTGGTTTATTTATTCATTCATTTATTTCTCTTTTTATTTACTTATTACTTTTTTGAATTCATTTTTAGTATACACAAGTTTACAAAATTAATAAAGGCCTTACCAGTGTGATAGCCCATGCAGTTTTAACGATAGTGTAGAAAGCTTAAGAATTTCTAGAGTCTTGGCTGAACATTTTGAATAGGGTTACCGCATCTGATTCTCTTGGATGGGACACAATGATTAATCTATCTCACACATTTGGAAATAAATCAGTAAAACATCAGTTGAGCATGTACTAAAGGTAAGAACAACACAACATGACAGATGTTACATTCAACAAAATGCTACATACGTTTACGCAGGCTGCCAAATATGCATGATATTGTTAAGTTTACTTCTTCAATGTTAGTTGTAGGACTGGAAGAATGACCCTTTATAACGTCACGTTTGATTGCACACAGGGGTAAAGACAGGTGAACTCGTGTAGGAAAAGTAACTTGTGTAGGAAAAGTGCCTGAATGAAAGGAAGAGAAAGAAATTATCCTGTCGACGTGGAAAGTTCTGGAAATCACTTACCTCTTTTGCTTTTGTTTCATAAGAAAGACTTATTCGGGTGTATTTATGTATTTTACATTTCAATAATGCTTAGTGGAGTTGCTCGAAAACTCCATATTATGCACTGACATGTGACAGGTGGTGATTAGTAAAAAACTTGTTGTGTCCTTATGTTGAACACTTGTTAGAATGGCCGGGATTATTGGTTTCTACATCAGTTTCTCAAAGGATTTCGTTAAGGGGACGTAGGCCTAATCTTATTGCAAATCCAAAAAGAGAAAATACTGAGTTATGCATAATAATATTTTTTTATATTTTTTATTTATAATAATAATAATTTATAATAATAATTATGCATTATAATAGATTATTATGCTATAACGTAAAACACTATGTTCCTCTAACAAGAGAATTTCTCTAATATTCATGTCCTAACCACCCGTCCCATGACCACACGGAGAATCCCAGCAACTCCACTGTTTCGATCTATTTTGGCAGAAACGGGCGAGACGTTTGCAGACAAAAGAAAACTTCAAACAAGCGATGAACAACTATGAACGTAAAGCAATACATGGCATCAGTAGGAATGAAGTGGGCGTGATGACAATGTCAGATCCTCTCCGCCGTATGTCAGCGGCCAGTACTTTTTCGGGGCAGTCAACAGGCGAAGACAATCACTGGACCGAGAGGAGAGAAATGCCAGGCAGTAACAACTACAGGACCATCGCGAAACATATCGACACAGTGTCCCTGATTTTGTTTTCAGTTGTTTGGGTGTCAGTGACAATGGGATTTATTATCTACATTAACAAATAATTGTAGTCACAGAGTTCCATCGTTCTCTTTTTCTTTGTTTGTTAATTGCTGTTCCCTTTTAACCACTTTTGTCTGTCGTTCATTTTTCTTTCATTTATTCATGTTTTTTGTGTTCCCCACCACCCAGCTTTATTCCAACCTCTTAAAGATCTGCAAAATAATTATGAGTTTGAAAGAAAAGATGATTATGGCTGCTGCAATTCCCTGATGAATTTGCTATACCCTGTTTTATACCTAGTTTCAACAGTCTGACCTCTTGATTGTATAGTTCCATGTTTAATGCCTTTTTCGTCTCTGTTTCTATTATTTTCTTTCTTTCTAATCGGCGGGCTAGTTTTGTTTTCTCTGTCAGTTGCTTCGTTATTTTTTTTGTTTGCTTGTTTTTAGAGAAATTTGAGAATAAACCACATTTGTTTCCCAGCTTGGGGGAGGCGGAGGTGGGGTGGGGGTGGGGGTGAAGGATATGAATCATTTTAAATTTGATGCTGACAAGAGTTTCTCTTCTTATTATTCTCTTACTTATTATTATATATTATACTTATACTCTTAATATACTATTCCGACAGTCTAGTGTCTGGTTTATCTGTGATTTTATACCTTTGTTGTGTGTGTTTTTTTACTTTTGTGGTTTGTAATTTTTTTTCCTTGAAATTAGAGGTGTCATTCTCCTCTGCCTGTTTGTTCAGTTTTAAAAAAATGTCTGTAAACTCTATAACTATTTCTTCCCCATCGGGTTGTGAAATAAGCAGATCAAATTATTCATATTCCCCAGCTAGGTTTTCTAATTTTTTGTGCTTTATATCTTTTAAATTTAAACTAAATGAATGTCATTAGAAGAAAACTGTTCTCATTCCATTGCATATAATTATTAATGTATGGTTAATTAAAGAAAAGGCGTACAGTTATCATAGCAAACAATTATTGGCCTACTGAATACTTATAATATTATGGAGCTGATGGCAACACTTCCACTCACTCACTCTCAATATTAAAACATAGGTATACTTAATACATACCTATATATATTATTATTGTTGTTGTTGTTGCTCTGATAGTTGTTGCAAAATTGAATTTTACTACTGCATTCACTGAATTAAAAGCACTTTGACAGCCCTGAAATTTACAATGGATTGATGACTCCCCAAGCAATGCTGAGTGGGACGGAGATTTATAAAACATTGTTGAAATGTGGAGTCCAGACTCTTTATCTTTCTACTGTTTGCCAATATTGGAAGATCAATACATGGGCTGTTTGTAGCCTTCAGCTCACATGGTTTCAATACAGCTTGTTTGTTGTCAATGCAGCAGTTATCGATCACATCTGTTATTAACACTGAAGAGATAACGATAAAGTGAAGCTGTTGTGTAGTTTTAGTTGACCTTAGCCGGATATTGTAATGATATGGCATTCTCTATTTAGTTTCCTGACATTTTCTAATTACTACTCGACGAGATTCCTATAAATGATAACAGTACAAAAGTGACGAGGAGAGAGAGAGAGAGACAGAGAGAGAGAGAGAGAGACAGAGAGACAGAGAGACAGAGAGAGAGAGAGAGAGAGAGAGAGAGAGAGAGAGAGAGAAAGAAAGAGAGAGAGAGCGAGAGAGAGAAAGAGAGAGACAATGAATCAATGTGGCATTATGTCTGAGATGTTTTTTACAGTTATACAAGATGAGTTGATGATTCGGAGGTGTATATTTTTTGAGGAAAATGAAGTTTTTTGATGTTATTACTGAAAAATGTATGTTGATGCCATTTTCATTTTTTTTTTCTAAACAGTTATGAGACTTCCATTTTTCAGATGTAAATAGCTGAAGGTACTATCGATACTGACTTTCTGTGGAGCACACCTTGCTGATGAGGTTCAGTGACTATTTGGTGCGTTTTGATTTTCAGTCCGACAAATATAATCATGGCAACGATTCTCAGCCATTGGTTCGAGATACATAATTTTTTCATAAAGACAGATTCGATTCATTTCTCACTTAGTCAAAATATTATCATGTTTATTATGTTCTTTTCTCCTTATTATGTCCCTTAATGTACACATTTTAACTTCAGGGGCCAAATGAATTATATTTTGGAGGCTCTCTCTCTCTTTCTCTCTCTCTTATCTATCTATCTATCTATCTATCTATCTATCTATCTATCTATCTATCTATCTATCTATCTATCTATCTATCTATCTATCTATCTATTTATCTATCTATCTATTTATCTATCTATCTATCTATCTATCTATCTATCTATCTATCTATCTATCTATCTATCTATCTATCTATCTATCTATCTATCTATCTATCTATCTATCTATCTATCTATCTATCTATCTATCTATCTATCTATCTATCAATCTATCTATCTATCTATCTATCGAGCAAGCGATTTGTGACAATATCATGCTTCATGGAAATAAATATTATGTATTTGTGTACCAGATCCATTTATGTGTCTCTTGATTATGCAGTATTGTTTTCCCTACAGCCACAAAAAAATGTATACCAATATGGAAATTTCAAACAATTATTGCCATGCAAATTATGTCACCGTTCCTACCTTGACACAACTCGGACGAAGTTGGACAAGTTTGCTTTCATTCAAGGCATTGAATTATCATATTAAATTTGCATGGCCTTTATTTTTTCTTCCGTCAAAGCCAGTACTAGATTTATCATTAAGCTAGGTAGGCTGAAGCCTGGGGCCTCAAAATCTATTGGGGCCTCGCCGTCTCAGGCCAATCTGCAAAATATTTTGTGAGTCGCGTAGCCTTTTCTCGTATATGATGTTACAACGCATTGTACTTTCTGAATACATCTTTTATAATTTTCCTATCTATGTTCCTTCCAGTAGGAATTGTGAGGTGCTGAATTTTAAAACTATCGCCATGATCGGCGTTATTCAAATTATTTAAAACACTTCTATCTTCATCTAGGCGCGAGGGTGGGGGATCGGGAGGGCCTCACAACTAGAAAAGCCCAAGGCCTGTCTTCATCTAAATCTGCCCCTGCTTAAAGGAGGTTATGTATGTCACAAATCCCAGACTGGGAGATGTAATAGTTTATGACAGGACGACAATCACGAACAAACAAGTTTAACACTTAACAAAACAATCCATCAGACTCACACATTTATTAAACATAAGTATACATATAATAGCGCAATTACATACATTATATTATTGAAATGACTGCCGTACAACGGCCTTATTCTCACACACACTCTCCCGCGGATCCACAATCCGGTAGTCACTCCTAAAGGCACTTCGGCCTCAGCCTCTCCCCTCAGGGTCTTAATCGCACATTAATAATTTACTGGCACCGCAGTCTCTCAATATCCCCTCCCTATTGTCATACACCTTAGCACTCCCCTAGCACCTCAGCAGGGCAATAACACATTATTATTTCCATAGCCATCAACATGGCAACAACATAGTATCAGTTCACTAGCCTATCAACATGGCAACAATATAGTATCTCATTCACTCTCATATCTACGTCCCTGTCCGTGGCCTGACTGCCACGACTTTATGTGCCTCTACTGTCCTGTACTGACAGCCTCACTTCTGGCCTATGTGTGGCCTCCGGCCCTAGGCTGGCCTATCCCTTGTGCTCATCGAGGGGGCTCTTCGGCCCGTCCCCGACACCTACAAGAATAACATTACATTGGTATAATACCCTACCATTTCTATTCACTCCACCTCTCCTTACAATCCATGAAGCGTACACACACTAGTTCACCTTTCACTCACCACACATCTTACGGTAACACACCTCCATCGGAGTACACACTACTCACTCGCGCTACAAATCCATGAACTCACTTTCATCTATCGCTCATGGCGCACATTGCTATATCCAATATCAAGGACTTCCACATTCCTCACATATACTTATTTACATCATGGTAATAGACGAATATAATATAATACA
This sequence comes from Onchidella celtica, assembly GCA_963931925.1. Lineage (NCBI taxonomy): Eukaryota > Metazoa > Mollusca > Gastropoda > Systellommatophora > Onchidiidae > Onchidella > Onchidella celtica. Next base: position 47,144,563 of record OZ007575.1, on the reverse strand, counting down.
TCAATCATAATAATCAATCAACGTTCTACATACCAGTCATTACTGGAACAACACTCATCCGTCTCCCGACTGCTTTCACTTATGTCCGCCCGCTGGGCTCTTATTCACAGGTCCGCTCCGTCGGACCTTCTAACTTGCAGTGATAGTTATACAGCGCTTTCGCCTCATTCAGACCCCCCCCCCCCACTACTCACAACAGCACGCTTAACTTGCTGTCTACTGTGAGTCCTTCTTACTCTACACCCGCTCTGTAGCAATCCCCTTAATTGCACTCACTCCACTCGTGACATCATCCCCCACCCCAAAAAAATTAATGCAATTAATTTCAAATCGCATCAAGATGACTGTCAACGAGTGAGCGTGAGCAATACGTACACTAAAAAAAATGACCTAGCAGTTCCCCTAGTATATAAAGTACCGGAATCGGGGGAAAACATGGGGATCAATATGGTCTGCAATATGCATATATGTGTCACATCATCAATAGCTAACTAAACACCATACTTAATACAGAATCAAAAGCCAATCAACCTATCAACCATTCTTCATATCATATTTATAATGTCAATATTTTAAAGTCGACTCATTCACACAGATCCTGTCAATGTTCCTGTCCTCCGATGTATAAGCTCCTGAAATCTTGCCCTAGGCTCGACTAAGGTAGTCGGCGATATGATTGCTGGTTCCTGGAATTGGTTGAATAACGAAGGTATACGGCTGCAAAGCCAATGCCCATCTAGACAAGCGTGGGCTGGACGAACGATTCTTCGACAAAAATGTCAGTGGCTTGTGGTCTGTCTGGATACAAAATTCTCGTCCCATGAGATAACGTCCCAATTTCTGGACGGACCAGACAATGGCAAGACACTCACGCTCTATCACAGAATACTTTCTTTCTCTCTGCAATAACTTCCTACTGACATAACATACAGGATGGAGACATTCGTTCTTCTCCTGTAGAAGACAAGCGCCGACACCAGAGTCCGACGCATCCGTTCTGAGGATAAAATTAGATCGAAAATCGGGTAATATCAGAATGGGTGACGATGATAATGCTGTCACCAAATTATCAAATGCTGTCTGACATTCAGACGTCCACTGGACCTTATCGGGTTGTCCCTTCTTAGTAAGGTCAGTAAGAGAAGATGACAAGGAGGAAAAATTTGGAATGAACTTTCTGTAATAATTTAAAATACCCACTAAGCTTCTGACTTGTTTCTTTGTTTTTGGGATTTGCAACCCTACTAACTTGTCAATTTTTGTTACTTCAGGTCTCTGAACACCTCTACCCACGATATGTCCTAAGAATACTATCTCTGGACATGCCAAATCCATCTTTGCGGGTTTAGCAGTTAGCCCAAACTGGCGTAATCGTTGAAAAATTACTGTTAGTGTCTGAATATGATCAGACCATGTCGACGTATTGTCACGAGTGGAGTGAGTGCAATTAAGGGGATTGCTACAGAGCGGGTGTAGAGTAAGAATGACTCACAGTAGACAGCAAGTTAAGCGTGCTGTTGTGAGTAGTGGGAGGGGGTCTGAAGGAGGCGAAAGCGCTGTATAACTATCACTGCAAGTTAGAAGGTCCTAGGGAGCGGATCTGTGAATAATAGCCCATCGGGCAGACATAAAGGGAGCAGTCGAGAAGACTAGGAGAAAGTCTTTCCAGTTATGACTGGTACGTAGAATGTTGATTGATTATTATGATTGATGTATTATATTATATTCGTCTATTACCATGATGTGAATAAGTATATGTGAGGAATGTGGAAGTCCTTGATATTGGATATAGCAATGTGCGCCACGAGCGATAGATGAAAGTGAGTTCATGGATTTGTAGCGCGAGTGAGTAGTGTGTACTCCGATGGAAGTGTGTTACCGTAAGATGTGTGGTGAGTGGAAGGTGAACTAGTGTGTGTACGCTTCATGGGTTGTAAGGAGAGGTGGAGTGAATAGAAATGGTAGGGTATTATACCAATGTAATGTTATTCTTGTAGGTGTCGGGGACGGGCCGCAGAGCCACCTCGATGAGCACAGGGGATAGGCCAGCATAGGGCCGGAGGCCACACATAGGCCAGAAGTGAGGCTGTCAGTGTAGGACAGTGGAGGCACATAAAGTCGTGGCAGTCAGGCCACGGGCAGGGACGTAGATATGAGAGTGAATGAGATACTATGTTGTTGCCATGTTGATAGGCTAGTGAACTGATATTATGTTGTTGCCATGTTGATGGCTATGGAAATAATAATGTGTTATTGCCCTGCTGAGGTGCTAGGGGAGTGCTAAGGTGTATGACAATAGGAAGGTGATATTGAGAGACTGCGGTGCCAGTGAATCATTAATGTACTATTAAGACCCTGAGGGGAGAGGCTGAGGCCGAAGTGCCTTTAGGAGTAACTACCGGATTGTGGATCCGAGGGAGCGTGTGTGTGAGAATAAGGCCGTTGTACGGCAGTCATTTCAATAATATAATATATGTAATTGCGCTATTATATGTATAATTATGTTTAATAAATGTGTGAGTCTGATGGGTTGTTTTGTTAAGTGTTAAACTTGTTTGTTCGTGATTGTCGTCCTGTCATAAACTATTACATTTCCCAGTCTGGGATTTGTGACACTGGGGGCTCGTCCGTTGTGACACTGGGGGCTCGTCCGTTGTGACACTGTGGTCATTTTGACATTGTGTATTCGTTATATCTAGTTGTTTTTCTGTTGTGCTAGGAATTCGTGCTGTTGTCTTTGTTCGTGGGATGAATGGAAATTTCATGATGATATGATTTATGTATGTTTATGAGTAATAATATGTATTGATGCATGTATTGCTATGAATATGTATTAATGTGTACTTAAATTTCTGCAGAGTGTGCGTGCCAGCCTGTAGAGGTCAAGCAGCCAGAGCTCCGAGGAAGGGGAGAAATTGAAATCTAGGGTCAAAGTTAAGTAAAAGTCAAAATTTTTGTGCCCTGGATTGTGGGCTGTTCCTTTAATCTGTCTTTTTCCCTGTTTTTGCTGTTTTTGTTGTCGTTATAGATTATACGGGCGGTGGCGCGGGTTTGCTGTGTTGAACTTAGTTTATCCTTTTAAAAAGGTGTGGTAAACTTTGGAACTTCGTTCATCACAGTGAACAGTTCTGTAGGGACCTGTAATATTGTTTAGTTGTAGCGTCGATATCTTCTCTGTTCCGCAGGAAGACGTATTCTCTTGTCCCTCTTTCTACCTATCTATAGATACGTTCTTTTTTTTCAGACTCTGTTCTCGGTCGTACCGTGTTGTGTAATCGGCGTAGTAGGTTGCATTTTTTTTTTCCATTATAGTTTTTTTTTGTAGAAGCTTTGTCCTAGTCTGGTTCGTTGTCCTTGACGTACTTGTGGTCCTTCTACTGTATTTCTTCATTCTTGTCGTTTCTAGTTTCTTTTATAATTAATAGTGCTAGGCATTTTATAGATATAGAATTAGTTGTGCTGTAAAGGTAAATTTCTGAATTGTATTTGGGACAATTGGGTATTGTTATATCTGGTGTGATCTCAGGTCTCTGGTCGTGTCGTTAGTTATCATACCGACAGGTTAGCCGTTTTTTAAATATATACCATAACCATAAATCTGTGAAATGGCGGAACTCCAACAACTAATGAAGTTGGGTAAGGAACTTGGCCTGGAGGGAGAAGAGCTACGCGGCTGGATTAAAGAACAGCAGGCGGATTTGCGCGATGAGCGTGCTAAGGATAGAGAGCGAGAAAAAGAGGCTAAGGCTCAGGAGGAGGAAAGGGAGTTTAAGCAACAGGAGAGAGAGGCTAAGGATAAGGAGCAGGAAAGAGAGTTTAAGTTAAAGGAGTTAGAAGCTCAGCGACAGGAGAGACAGGATAGGGAGCAGGAAAGGGAGATAAGGTTAAAGGAGATAGAGGCGCAAGTAAAGATCGCCGAGTTGGAAATCAAAAAGAATGCGCCAACAGAAACAGTTGAGCGGCAGGTACACAATAAAGGTGGCGTTAGGATTAAGCTCCCTACGTTCGACGACCGGAAGGACGACATAGACGCCTTCCTTTACAGGTTCGAACTGAACGCACAATTGCAATGGGGGGAAAATAAGGAATTATGGGCCACGTACCTGGCATCACTATTGCAGGGGCGAGCGTTAACCTACTTTAAAGAGCTACAGCGCGAAGACGTGCAAGATTACGATAAGCTGAAGGCTTTGCTGCTTCGCCGATTTGCGCGTACCGAGGAATATTTCCGGGAGCAGTTTAGGCGAGCACGTGCAGATACCAGGGAGGACTTTGCTGCCTTCGTCGCGAGACTAACGGAGTATTTCGCGAACTGGGTAGACTTGGCGCATGTGGGCACGGACTTTGCTAAACTGAAAGACTTAATGATCCGTGACCAGCTATACGCGTCGTGCCACAAAGATCTGGTGGCTTTCCTGAAAGAGAACGAACCCGCGACGGTGCAGGAGGCGTCTAAGTTGGCGGAGGCATACCGTACGGCGCATCCGTCCAAACCAGTCGCCAGGGCGTACGTCCAAGATGCTGGATACGTCGCCGTTGTCGAGGGGTCGCCGGCAGGACTTAGGGACAGGTCGCGTCAGCGTGGTGCCTATAGCGGGCAAGCCCAGGGGCAGCACAGGGGCTATCACCAATCACCGGCATATGGATCCGGTAAGTTTGACCGAGCAGGAGGGCTAGGTCGCGGTAATGGCCGGGGGCGATTTGTGACCTTTGCCGATGACCGACGGCATAGGGACTTTAGTTCCGGTCGCGAGGGGTCACGGGGACCCAGGCCTAGGGCAGCACAGGGAGCGGAGTGTTGGACTTGCGGACGCGCGGGTCACTTTTCGCGCGAGTGTAGGGCCGCGAAGTGTTGGAACTGCGGTAGAGCGGATCACATCAGCGTGAACTGCCCTGCAGGTAGGATAGCGGCGAACGTGGACAGTAGCTCCAGTCCATGTTCCCCAAATAAATTTCATCATGCGGCTGCGTGTGTTACATCGGACAACGGAGGCGGACAGTATTCTAAGTGTCCCAGTTGTGAGAAGTTATTATCTTCCGGTGTTTTACCTTGTGGGAGAAAGATCCCCGTTATAAATTCATGTCATACAGGAGGTGGTCTTAGGGTTTATCCGGGGTTTGTTGGGGACGAACCGGTCTCGGTTTTACGAGATACAGGATCTACCGTTGTGGGAGTGCATAGGGATTGCATTCGGGATTCACAGCTTACAGGTGAGACTGTCCCGTGCATCCAATTTTCGGGGGCCATTGAGAAATTACCCATGGCAAGAATAATGATAGATACACCTTTCCTTAGCGGGGAAGTCGAAGCAGTCGTTGGTTGTTTTCCAGGCGCCCAGCTCATCATTGGGAATGTATCACGGGTGGTTTCCCCTTCCGATGAGAACGTGCAAGCATGGTCGCAATCAAAAGGTATTGACTTTTGCGCCGCGGTCGAAACACGTCGGCGGGTAGCAGATAAAGATAAGATTAGACCTTTGGCGACGCCAGCGGTCAACCTAGATATCACGCCAGAGCGCTTGGCGAGATTGCAAAGGGAGGACCCATCATTAAACCCATGTTTTGGGGAAGCGCGAACCGAGAAAACGAGGAAATATAAAAACGGGTCATCTTCTTTTTTTGTCCAGGGGGGCATTCTGTTCCGTAAGTATGTAACGGTGTCCTCCATTTTAAAGCAGGTCGTTGTGCCAGCGTTGCTGATCGCAACAGTATTGCATTTGGCACATGATGTCCCATTAGCGGGTCATATGGGGATAGCTAGAACCAAAGAAAGGGTTCTTAAAAATTTTTACTGGCCATCGATCCACAGAGATGTGCAGGTCTATTGTAAGACGTGCAGTGCGTGCCAAAAGACGACGCATAAGGGTCGTACACCCCAGGCTCCTCTTCAGAAGATCCCCACGGTCTCGGAACCGTTTAAAAAGGTCTCGATAGACCTTGTTGGCCCCATTCACCCAGCGACCGATAGGGGGAATCGATTTTTCTTAACGGTCATATGTAATGCTACGAGATGGCCAGAGGCGGTTCCTCTGCGGACCATAACGTCTGAGGCAGTCGCGGAAGCGTTGTTTGCAATTTTCGCTAGGGTAGGAATACCAGAGCAAATTCTGTCTGATAGGGGCGCGCAATTTACGTCGCAGATGATGAAGGAATTGTTCCGCTTATTCAGCATACAACCCATCACTACCACCCCTTATCATCCGCAGGCTAATGGCATGTGCGAGAGATTGAACTCGACGTTAAAGTCGATGCTGCGTAAGGTAGCTGCTGATCGCCCTAAAGATTGGGATAGATATATCCCTGCAGTGTTATTCGCGTACAGAGAGGTACGGCAGGAGTCAACGGGATTCTCGCCGTTCGAAATGATGTACGGTCGTAGTCCTAGGGGCCCAACTGATGTTCTTCGGGACATGATGACGTCGCCATCATCGGGAGACGATGAGCAGATTTCGGTGTTTCAGTACCTTGTTGATTTAAGAGAAAGACTATCTTCAGCGCGCACTATAGCAGAAGAAGCTTCGGGTATCGCTTCGAAAAGAGCAAAAGACTATAAAGACAGAGGTTCCAAACTCAGAATTTTTAAGCCAGGAGACAAGGTTCTGTTGTTGTTACCTACGGACCATAATAAGTTATTGATGACATGGAAAGGTCCTTATGTTATTGAGCGAGTTGTTTCGAAGGTAGATTACGCTATCCACATTGATGGAGCGAGTAAGGTTTTCCATGTTAATATGCTACAGAGATTTTATGAGAGACCACAGTATCTGTGTGCACAGACAAGACCAAAGGAGACTGTCTTCTCTACGGCTTGTACGGGGGTCGTAGACCAGTTGGACTGTGACGTAAGCGACACCGAGGCGCAGGAGGAGTTACAAATTCAATTGCCGGAGTTAACTGCGACACAAGGTTACAGGGACGAAAAAATTAACCCTGACCTTACGAGTTCAAGGAGTAGGGAACTTGAGACCCTGTTAGCGTCATTTCCGGATGTTGTTACGGATTTGCCGGGTCGCACTACGGTGATCCAGCACCAAATAAAGTTGACTTCGGATAAGCCAGTATTTCTTAGACCGTATCCGCTGCCTTTCTCTTCGAGAGATAGAGTCATAAAGGAAGTTGAGTCAATGTTGAAGTTAGATGTGATAGAACCATCAACATCGCCGTATTCATCACCCATCGTCCTCGTGAAAAAACTTGATGGATCGGTGCGGTTCTGTATTGACTTTCGAAGACTGAACACTATTACGATAGGCGATAGGGAGCCTATTCCGTTTCAGGAGGAATTAATAGCTTCATTGGCCGGGTCCACGTGGTTTTCCAAGATAGATTTGACGAAAGGGTATGGGGAAATCCCGCTTACTGAGGAGTCTAAACAATACACGGCGTTTCAAACGCCCATTGGATTATTCCAATTTAAGGTCATGCCATTTGGGTTGGTAAACGCGCCAGCGACGTTTGCACGATTAATGAGATTAGTGTTGAAGGACATACCTAATGTCGTGTCATTCTTTGACGATATAGCATGCCATACGTCGACATGGTCTGATCATATTCAGACACTAACAGTAATTTTTCAACGATTACGTCATTTTGGGTTAACCGCTAAACCCGCAAAGATGGAATTGGCATGTCCTGAGATAGTATTCTTAGGACATATTGTGGGTAGAGGTGTTCAGAGACCTGAAGAAACAAAAATTGACAAGTTAGTAGGGTTGCAAATCCCAAAAACAAAGAAACAAGTCAGAAGCTTAGTGGGAATTTTAAATTATTACAGAAAGTTCATTCCAAATTTTTCCTCCTTGTCATCTTCTCTTACTGACCTTACTAAGAAGGGACAACCCGATAAGGTCCAGTGGACGTCTGAATGTCAGACATCATTTGATAATTTGGTGACAGCATTATCATCGTCACCCATTTTGATATTACCCGATTTTCGATCTAATTTTATCCTCAGAACGGATGCGTCGGACTCTGGTGTCGGCGCTTGTCTTCTACAGGAGAAGAACGAATGTCTCCATCCTGTATGTTATGTCAGTAGGAAGTTATTGCAGAGAGAAAGAAAGTATTCTGTGATAGAGCGTGAGTGTCTTGCCATTGTCTGGTCCGTCCAGAAACTAGGACGTTATCTCATGGGACGAGAATTTTGTATCCAGACAGACCACAAGCCACTGACATTTTTGTCGAAGAATCGTTCGTCCAGCCCACGCTTGTCTAGATGGGCATGGGCTTTGCAGCCGTATACCTTCGTTATTCAACCAATTCCAGGAACCAGCAATCATATCGCCGACTACCTTAGTCGAGCCTAGGGCAAGAGTTCAGCAGCTTATACATCGGAGGACAGGAACATTGACAGGATCTGTGTGAATGAGTCGACTTTAAAATATTGACATTATAAATATGATATGAAGAATGGTTGATAGGTTGAATGGTTTTTGATTCTGTATTAAGTATTGTGTTTAGTTAGCTATTTATGATGTGACACATATATGCATATTGCAGGCCATATTGATCCCCATATTTTCCCCTGATTTCGGTATTTTATATACTAGGGGAACTGCTAGGTCATTTTCTAGTGTAGGTATTGCTCACGCTCACTCGTTGACAGTCATCTTGATGCGATTTGAAATTAATTGCAATAATATTTTTGGGGTGGGGGATGATGTCACGAGTGGAGTGAGTGCAATTAAGGGGATTGCTACAGAGCCGGTGTAGAGTAAGAATGACTCACAGTAGACAGCAAGTTAAGAGTGCTGTTGTGAGTAGTGGGAGGGGGTCTGAAGGAGGCGAAAGCGCTGTATAACTATCACTGCAAGTTAGAAGGTCCTAGGGAGCGGATCTGTGAATAATAGCCCATCGGGCAGACATAAAGGGAGCAGTCGAGAAGACTAGGAGAAAGTCTTTCCAGTTATGACTGGTACGTAGAATGTTGATTGATTATTATGATTGATGTATTATATTATATTCGTCTATTACCATGATGTGAATAAGTATATGTGAGGAATGTGGAAGTCCTTGATATTGGATATAGCAATGTACGCCACGAGCGATAGATGAAAGTGAGTTCATGGATTTGTAGCGCGAGTGAGTAGTGTGTACTCCGATGGAAGTGTGTTACCGTAAGATGTGTGGTGAGTGGAAGGTGAACTAGTGTGTGTACGCTTCATGGGTTGTAAGGAGAGGTGGAGTGAATAGAAATGGTAGGGTATTATACCAATGTAATGTTATTCTTGTAGGTGTCGGGGACGGGCCGCAGAGCCACCTCGATGAGCACAGGGGATAGGCCAGCATAGGGCCGGAGGCCACACATAGGCCAGAAGTGAGGCTGTCAGTGTAGGACAGTGGAGGCACATAAAGTCGTGGCAGTCAGGCCACGGGCAGGGACGTAGATATGAGAGTGAATGAGATACTATGTTGTTGCCATGTTGATAGGCTAGTGAACTGATATTATGTTGTTGCCATGTTGATGGCTATGGAAATAATAATGTGTTATTGCCCTGCTGAGGTGCTAGGGGAGTGCTAAGGTGTATGACAATAGGAAGGTGATATTGAGAGACTGCGGTGCCAGTGAATCATTAATGTACTATTAAGACCCTGAGGGGAGAGGCTGAGGCCGAAGTGCCTTTAGGAGTAACTACCGGATTGTGGATCCGAGGGAGCGTGTGTGTGAGAATAAGGCCGTTGTACGGCAGTCATTTCAATAATATAATATATGTAATTGCGCTATTATATGTATAATTATGTTTAATAAATGTGTGAGTCTGATGGGTTGTTTTGTTAAGTGTTAAACTTGTTTGTTCGTGATTGTCGTCCTGTCATAAACTATTACATTTCCCAGTCTGGGATTTGTGACACGTATGACATGCTATATCGTCAAAGAACGACACGACATTAGGTATGTCCTTCAACACTAGTCTCATTAATCGTGCAAACGTCGCTGGCGCGTTTACCAACCCAAATGGCATGACCTTAAATTGGAATAATCCAATGGGCGTTTGGAACGCCGTGTATTGTTTAGACTCCTCAGTAAGCGGGATTTCCCAATACCCTTTCGTCAAATCTATCTTGGAAAACCACGTGGACCCGGCCAATGAAGCTATTAATTCCTCCTGAAACGGAATAGGCTCCCTATCGCCTACCGTAATAGTGTTCAATCTTCGAAAATCAATACAGAACCGCACCGATCCATCAAGTTTTTTCACTAGGACGATGGGTGATGAATACGGCGATGTTGATGGTTCTATCACATCTAACTTCAACATTGACTCAACTTCCTTTATGACTCTATCTCTCGAAGAAAAAGGCAACGGATACGGTCTAAGAAATACTGGCTTATCCGAAGTCAACTTTATTTGGTGCTCGATCACTGTAGTGCGACCCGGCAAATCCGTAACAACATCCGGAAATGACGCTAACAGGGTCTCAAGTTCCCTACTCCTTGAACTGGCAAGGTCAGGGTTAATGTTAACGTCCCTGTAACCTTGTGTCGGAGTTAACTCCGGCAATTGAATTTGTAACTCTTCCTGCGCCTCGGTGTCGCTTACGTCACAGTCCAACTGGTCTACGACCCCCGTACAAGCAATAGAGAAGACAGTCTCCTCTGGTCTTGTCTGTGCACACAGATACTGTGGTCTCTCATAAAATCTCTGTAGCATGTTAACATGGAAAACCTTACTCGCTCCATCAATGTGGATAGCGTAATCTACCTTTGAAACAACTCGCTCAATAACATAAGGGCCTTTCCATGTCATCAATAACTTATTATGGTCCGTAGGTAACAACAACAGAACCTTGTCTCCTGGCTTAAAAATTCTCAGTTTGGAACCTCTATCTTTATAGTCTTTTGCTCTTTTCGAAGCGATACTAGACGCTTCTTCTGCTATAGTGCGCGCTGCAGATAGTCTTTCTCTTAAATCAACAAGGTACTGAAACACCGAAATCTGCTCATCGTCTCCCGATGATGGCGACGTCATCATGTCCCGAAGAACATCAGTTGGGCCCCTAGGACTACGACCGTACATCATTTCGAACGGCGAGAATCCCGTTGACTCCTGCCGTACCTCTCTGTACGCGAATAACACTGCAGGGATATATCTATCCCAATCTTTAGGGCGATCAGCAGCTACCTTACGCAGCATCGACTTTAACGTCGAGTTCAATCTCTCGCACATGCCATTAGCCTGCGGATGATAAGGGGTGGTAGTGATGGGTTGTATGCTGAATAAGCGGAACAATTCCTTCATCATCTGCGACGTAAATTGCGCGCCCCTATCAGACAGAATTTGCTCTGGTATTCCTACCCTAGCGAAAATTGCAAACAACGCTTCCGCGACTGCCTCCGACGTTATGGTCCGCAGAGGAACCGCCTCTGGCCATCTCGTAGCATTACATATGACCGTTAAGAAAAATCGATTCCCCCTATCGGTCGCTGGGTGAATGGGGCCAACAAGGTCTATCGAGACCTTTTTAAACGGTTCCGAGACCGTGGGGATCTTCTGAAGAGGAGCCTGGGGTGTACGACCCTTATGCGTCGTCTTTTGGCACGCACTGCACGTCTTACAATAGACTTGCACATCTCTGTGGATCGATGGCCAGTAAAAATTTTTAAGAACCCTTTCTTTGGTTCTAGCTATCCCCATATGACCCGCTAATGGGACATCATGTGCCAAGTGCAATACTGTTGCGATCAGCAACGCTGGCACAACGACCTGCTTTAAAATTGAGGACACCGTTACATACTTACGGAACAGAATGCCCGCCTGAACAATAAAGGAGGACGACCCGTTCTTATATTTCCTCGTTTTCTCGGTTCGCGCTTCCCCAAAGCATGGGTTTAATGATGGGTCCTCCCTTTGTAATTTCGCCAAGCGCTCTGGCGTGATATCTAGGTTGACCGCTGGCGTGGCCAAAGGTCTAATGTTATCTTTATCAGCTACCCGTCGACGTGTTTCGACCGCGGCGCAAAAGTCAATACCTTTTGATTGCGACCATGCTTGCACGTTCTCATCGGAAGGGGAAACCACCCGTGATACATTCCCAATGATGAGCTGGGCGCCTGGAAAACAACCAACGACTGCTTCGACTTCCCCGCTAAGGAAAGGTGTATCTATCATTATTCTTGCCATGGGTAATTTCTCAATGGCCCCCGAAAATTGGATGCACGGGACAGTCTCACCTGTAAGCTGTGAATCCCGAATGCAATCCCTATGCACTCCCACAACGGTAGATCCTGTATCTCGTAAAACCGAGACCGGTTCGTCCCCAACAAACCCCGGATAAACCCTAAGACCACCTCCTGTATGACATGAATTTATAACGGGGATCTTTCTCCCACAAGGTAAAACACCGGAAGATAATAACTTCTCACAACTGGGACACTTAGAATACTGTCCGCCTCCGTTGTCCGATGTAACGCACGCAGCCGCATGATGAAATTTATTTGGGGAACATGGACTGGAGCTACTGTCCGCGTTCGCCGCTATCCTACCTGCAGGGCAGTTCACGCTGATGTGATCTGCTCTTCCGCAGTTCCAACACTTCGCGGCCCTACACTCGCGGGAAAAGTGACCCACGCGTCCGCAAGTCCAACACTCCGCTACCTGTGCTGCCCTAGGCCTGGGTCCCCGTGACCCCTCGCGACCGGAACTAGAGTCCCTATGCCGTCGGTCATCGGCAAAGGTCACAATTCGCCCCCGGCCATTACCGCGACCTAGCCCTCCTGCTCGGTCAAACTTACCGGATCCATATGCCGGTGATTGGTGATAGCCCCTACGCTGCCCCTGGGCTTGCCCGCTATAGGCACCACGCTGACGCGACCTGTCCCTAAGTCCTGCCGGCGACCCCTCGACAACGGCGACGTACCCAGCATCTTGGACGTATGCCCTGGCGACTGGTTTGGACGGATGTGCCGTACGGTATGCTTCCGCCAACTTAGACGCCTCCTGCACCGTCGCGGGTTCGTTCTCTTTCAGGAAAGCCACCAGATCTTTGTGGCACGACGCGTACAGCTGGTCACGGATCATTAAGTCTTTCAGTTTAGCAAAATCCGTGCCCACATGCGCCAAGTCTACCCAGTTCGCGAAATACTCCGTTAGTCTCGCGACGAAGGCAGCAAAGTCCTCCCTGGTATCTGCACGTGCTCGCCTAAACTGCTCCCGGAAATATTCCTCGGTACGCGCAAATCGGCGAAGCAGCAAAGCCTTCAGCTTATCATAATCTTGCACGTCTTCGCGCTGTAGCTCTTTAAAGTAGGTTAACGCTCGTCCCTGCAATAGCGATGCCAGGTACGTGGCCCATAATTCCTTATTTTCCCCCCATTGCAATTGTGCGTTCAATTCGAACCTGTAAAGGAAGGCGTCTATGTCGTCCTTCCGGTCGTCGAACGTAGGGAGCTTAATCCTAACACCACCTTTATTGTGTACCTGCCGCTCAACTGCTTCTGTTGGCGCATTCTTTTTGATTTCCAACTCCGCGATTCTTATTCGCGCCTCTCTCTCATGCTGCTTATCTTCTAACTCCTTTAACTTAAACTCCCTTTCCTGCTCATTATCCTGTCTCTCCTGTTGCTGAGCTTCTAACTCCTTTAACTTAAGCTCTCTTTCCTCTTCTCTCTGTCGCTCTTGAGCCTCTTTTTCTCGCTCTCTATCCTTAGCACGCCCATCGCGCATTTCTGCCTGCTGTTCTTTAATCCAGCCGCGTAGCTCTTCTCCCTCCAGGCCAAGTTCCTTACCCAACTTCATTAGTTGTTGGAGTTCCGCCATTTCACCGATTTATGGTTATGGTATCTATTATAAGACGACCAACCTGTCGGTATGATCACTAGCAACACGACCAGAGACCTGAGATCACACCAGATATAACAATACCCAATTCAGAATACAATTCAGAAATTTACCTTTACAGCACTACTAATTCTATATCTATAAAATGTATGCACTATTAATTATAAAAGAAAATAGAAACGACAAGAATGAAGAAATACAGTAGAAGGACCACAAGTACGTCAAGGACAACGAACCAGACTAGGACAAAGCTTCTACAAAAAAAAAACTATAATGGAAAAAAATGCAACCTACTACGCCGATTATACTACACGGTACAAACAAGAACAGAGTCTGAAAAAAAAGAACGTATCTACAGATAGGTAGAAAGAGGGACAAGAGAATACGTCTTCCTGCAGAACAGAGAAGATATCGACGCTACAACTAAACAAAAATACAGGTCCCTATAGAACTGTTCACTGTGATGAACGAAGTTCCTAGATTAGCCCACCTCCCGAAGAGGATAAACTACGCTCACCACAGCAAACCCGCGCCACCGCCCGTATAATCGATTACGACAAAAACAGCAAAAACAGGGAAACAGACAGATGAAAAGACAGCCCTCAATCCAGGGTACAAAATTTCCACTTAACTTTCAATTTTTGAAATTTTGAGTAAAACTCCTCCCTTTAATCGGAGCTCTGGCTGCTCGTCTCCTCAGGCTGCACGCACACACTCTGGAAAGTTTAAATACACATTAATACCTATTCATAGCAATACATGCATCAATACATATTATTATTCATAAACATACATAAATCATATCATCATGAAATTTCCATTCATCCCACGAACAAAGACAACAGCACGAATTCCTAGCACAACAGAAAAAGAACTAAATATAACGAATACACAATGTCAAAATGACCACAGGTAAACAGGACGAGCCCCCAGTGTCACAACGGACGAGCCCCCAGTGTCACAAATCCCAGACTGGGAGATGTAATAGTTTATGACAGGACGACAATCACGAACAAACAAGTTTAACACTTAACAAAACAATCCATCAGACTCACACATTTATTAAACATAAGTATACATATAATAGCGCAATTACATACATTATATTATTGAAATGACTGCCGTACAACGGCCTTATTCTCACACACACTCTCCCGCGGATCCACAATCCGGTAGTCACTCCTAAAGGCACTTCGGCCTCAGCCTCTCCCCTCAGGGTCTTAATCGCACATTAATAATTTACTGGCACCGCAGTCTCTCAATATCCCCTCCCTATTGTCATACACCTTAGCACTCCCCTAGCACCTCAGCAGGGCAATAACACATTATTATTTCCATAGCCATCAACATGGCAACAACATAGTATCAGTTCACTAGCCTATCAACATGGCAACAATATAGTATCTCATTCACTCTCATATCTACGTCCCTGTCCGTGGCCTGACTGCCACGACTTTATGTGCCTCTACTGTCCTGTACTGACAGCCTCACTTCTGGCCTATGTGTGGCCTCCGGCCCTAGGCTGGCCTATCCCTTGTGCTCATCGAGGGGGCTCTGCGGCCCGTCCCCGACACCTACAAGAATAACATTACATTGGTATAATACCCTACCATTTCTATTCACTCCACCTCTCCTTACAATCCATGAAGCGTACACACACTAGTTCACCTTTCACTCACCACACATCTTACGGTAACACACCTCCATCGGAGTACACACTACTCACTCGCGCTACAAATCCATGAACTCACTTTCATCTATCGCTCATGGCGCACATTGCTATATCCAATATCAAGGACTTCCACATTCCTCACATATACTTATTTACATCATGGTAATAGACGAATATAATATAATACATCAATCATAATAATCAATCAACGTTCTACATACCAGTCATTACTGGAACAACACTCATCCGTCTCCCGACTGCTTTCACTTATGTCCGCCCGCTGGGCTCTTATTCACAGGTCCGCTCCGTCGGACCTTCTAACTTGCAGTGATAGTTATACAGCGCTTTCGCCTCATTCAGACCCCCCCCCCCCCACTACTCACAACAGCACGCTTAACTTGCTGTCTACTGTGAGTCCTTCTTACTCTACACCCGCTCTGTAGCAATCCCCTTAATTGCACTCACTCCACTCGTGACAATGTACACGCTCGACTCACAAAGATCTTTCCATAACATAAACACCAAATGGTGAAAGTGTGGTCAACATAAAAGAACAAACCATTTATTCTCTTTAACCCATTGTCGTTCAAATTAAATAGTATACAGTGTTAGGTATTGCATTACTATCCCTATTGGTTTAGGACACTTAAGATGATTTGAACTTCCTTTGTGGATATGGTACGTCACCGTTTGTCCTGATCCTTGCCAGGCTAGTTGCAATCGTGAATTAAATTCCTGTTCTTGTCTAATGTACCATGTACCTGTTTCTTGCATTACAATGTGTGCATAGCCTAGGCTGCAAAAAACTGAGATGCGACTGCAACCCAATGAAGTTGCACGCACGTGACTACTCTAGGAAGTTGTTGTTGCTCACAGCTCAAGCCCCTATTCGGGCCCCAACGATGGAGTAAGTTGCTCTACAACTGTCCAGTCACATGACAGATGGTGAACAATAGTTTTTACAGTTTCCATGTTCTTAATATGTGAATTATCCATCAATTACCAAAAACTTGTTAAAAATAGATTAGGTTCATGCTGTGGAAAAAATGCAAATTTATCTGTCCATCTCTAGTTCATAAGCAAGAGATATAACATTATTGCTATTATTATTTGAATATCATAAAAATGTTAAAAGTAGTATTTTAAAATTGCAATTTTGTTGGCTGCTTTAATGCTGGAAAAGTGTAAACTTAAATTACTTTAAAAGAAAAACAAAACCAGGCTGGGGATAATTTCACTTTTGAAACGTTGTGTACGGTAAACAGTGGTGGAAGGCCTGGATTAGGTAAATATTACATTCTCAAACAGCAAAATTCTCTTCTCTATTTGGACAATATCATCCTGTCAATACCCAAACATTGACATTAGGCTTAAATGTGTGTTCGTTATCCAAACAGTGCGGCCGTGGTTCTTTGCATGTCCCTATCGGGTAGCTGATGATAGGCCTTGCAGATAATAATAATAATAATGGATGGCATTTATATAGCGCATATCCATTACAAAAATGCTCTATGCGCTTTACAGAAACATGTCAAAAAATACATGGGTAAACTCACACACACAACCCACATTGATACACACATAATAATAATAATAATAGATAGCTTTTACATAGACTAGAAACTCTCATACAAATGACATTTTAACATCCTTTTAAACTGTGAAAATACTTGCGAACTGCGGACATCTAAAGGAATCTCATTCCACACCCTGGGCCCAACATGGCTGAAAGCCCTTTCACCAAAACTTTTTAGGTTCACTACGGGTACTTTTAGTCTAAGGTTGTCAGAAGATGATCTTAATGCTCTTGCAGGGCGATGCAGTTCTATAAGTTCTGAAATATACTCTGGCGACATGTTGTTGACACATTTATAACAAAATAAAGCCAATTTATATTTTATTCGCTGCTCAATAGGTAGCCAGTGGAGCTCCTTAAATATTGGTGTTATGTGATCTATCCTTTTTCTTCTTGTTATTAGTCTTGCAGCATTATTTTGGATTAACTGAAGCTTATTGATTTTACTTTTTGGAAGACCACTTAGCAGTATGTTACAATAGTCCAGCCTAGAGAGAAACAGCGATGTTACAAGCTGTTTTGTTACTTCAGTAGTTAGGCAGTGCCGTATACTGCTGATTTTCCGTAACTGGAAATTAAGATTCTTACACAGCTGACTAATAAATGGTGACATTGACATCTCTGCATCTAAGATTGTGCCCAGATCTTTTACTTTACTTGTCATTTTAATAAGATGGCCATTTACATTGAGATCTGGTGGATTGATTTTTTGTTTTGGATTCGTTATGAGCATAACTTCTGTTTTCTCATCATTTAGTTTTAGCTTATTATCATCCATCCATTTCTTAACTTCTTGTATGCAATGCTCCATTGTTTTTATCGTATCATCTAGGTTTTCAAGATCACATGCTTTATATATTTGGCTATCATCAGCATATTGGTGGTATTGAAGATCATATTTTCTGAAAATATCAGCAAGAGGTTGGGTGTATAATGTGCAAGTGAATGGGTCGATTGTGCGAGATTCTGATTGTGGAAAGAGCACTCAATACCCTAATGACATGCTCGAAAGACAAACAATGATTTCAGACATCAGCATGGGGAAACAATACAAAACACGTCCGAATTGCTCTTCTGATATCGGGAAATTGTTGAATGAATTCCTTATAAGGAAATGATGTGAAAGCCCCGATGTTGTGATAGAAAAGTAGTTCCAGGAAAATTAACGAACAGATTAAAAAAGAAAAGAAAGAATAAGTGTTTGAACTCTGGTTCTTCAGCAGTACCGAAGCGTTCTGAGATAAGGTGAGATATTAGACAATGTGTGGCTCGACATGACTTTTCTATATAGTAATATACATGAAGTGATTATTTGGGCCCCATTATATGTCGAAACCTAGTTTTGTATGCACATTTAACTCGTCCTGACGATTCGGTTAGGAAGGTACAACTTGAGGATTTCAATTATTGATACCTAACAAAGAAATGCTTTCTTACTCTCATGTGGCACAGGTTTCATCAGGATGTGGCAGTAAGTGCCTGAGTTATTGTCGGTTTAAGTTCTGCTGGGTCTCAGAATCAAAGTTTTGAGAAAGTCTCGATTGAAGATGGGTGATATTTCTGCAGAACTACGGGTGCGCTCACAGCCACATGAAATTTTGTAGGGTTAACTTTCATTTTGTACACAATATCCACAGACCTTTTAATAAAATTCAAAGATTGTGAAATGCTAATCGTTTTCTCAAGGTCACCAATATATCGAAGTTATTGAACAAAACAAAAGAACTCCAGAAATGGAAAATGAGTTTCATTATTTTCAATCCATGCACAGGAATACATGTTTATTTATCTTATTACTTTTGAATAAACCTAATGAACGTCCGTAAGATTCATGTAAATCGGTATTGCATTGGTCCTCAGGTTAACTTAACGTTTTGGCCACATTCAGATCTCAAAATTTATTTCTTCCAAATCCCGTTGGCCATCGTTTAAAATACATAATTTTGTTTTTATCATTCAGCATGGTATCGGCAAAAAAACAACAAAAAGCCGACGAAATGTTAATGATTCAGAATTATGTCCTGTCGCATGAAATGCCCTATAAGCCTGCGACGGGGTAGTAACCTTTGAATGGGCCATTATTGTGGTGTGCCATTTTCTCTTCTTTCGAACAATTTGATTGAAACACAGCATTATTATTATCATTATTATCATAATATTTCATTTCCCAAAATTTAACACATCACTAGGTTACCTAACATGTGACTAATTAGGCCCACCCTGGTATGCACCCAACAGACGTGCTGAAGACGTGAAGGAAAAGGTAATAGCACAATTATTCACCGCCGACAAATTTCAGTAAGTGACTGTGGCTGCTACTTTACCTGATGTTATATGGGTGCAGAAGTCACACAATAGTTACTGTTGTCCAGATTTACCTCCGCACTGTTCATTAATCCTTGCTTTCTGAAGAAGGTGAAGTCTGCCAAAAACAATGCCACTTTGTTAGGGTTCCCTATGGTTTGGAATCTGCTAGTTTGCTTTTACTCAAGCTTCTAATTTAAGATGTGATTTGGCGTTCAGAAGACGCCTATGTAGAATGCACGAGCTCCACGGCCATA
Organism: Onchidella celtica; assembly: GCA_963931925.1. NCBI lineage: Eukaryota > Metazoa > Mollusca > Gastropoda > Systellommatophora > Onchidiidae > Onchidella > Onchidella celtica. Next base: position 47,124,976 of record OZ007575.1, on the reverse strand, counting down.
AAAAAAGAACGGGAATACATAAGATAATATCTAAGAAGTGGTAAAAGCAGGAGTATTTTTCTTAATTTCAGTTTTGTGCATAATGTACTTATCATCTGCATGCAGATTTAAATATTCAGGATTTTGTTTTCAAAGCATCTACAATCACTCATTTTCATTATTCCCCCCCCCCCCCCCGTCTCTCTCTCTCTCTTTCTCTCTTTCTCTCTGTCTTTACTGTGATCATTTCCTGTGATCCTGGTGAGGACTTTGATGTTAACAAAGTAGCCCAGAATAATCTTTACCCGGTGAATATCATGTTCCTTTAGAGAATTACTTGTCCATGTAATATGACATGGCCGATAGGTCCTACGGCATGAGTCACTTTATTTTATTTTCAAAAGTACAACCTCGCAATTCAGTTTGTGTTCTTACTGATATACATGTATTTCTTACTACAAGATAAAATTCCCCACACCGAAATACGCAAAACAAACAAAACTAACAGATATAGTAAAATTCCTGCTGCAACAAAAGTGGAATTGGGCCGGACATGTTGGAAGGATGAAGGACAATAGACGGACAAAACGCTGAACTGAATGGCAACCACGGACAGGAAAAACAACACCAGGACGACCAAGAAGAAGTAAAAAAAATAGGGAGGGGGGGGGATAACATGGATGAGGAAAACATCAGACAGAAAGGAATGGCTGTCATTGTCGGAGGGCTACATCCTGCAGTGGATGGACAATGCCCAGTTGCAATTGTGAAAAATATTGGTTTTATTGATTCGATTATGTTTCCACTAAGGAGAAATCTACAACAACAATTTGCTGATCGATCCTCCTTTAATGAATGAAGATCATTTATATAGCGCCTAATCCAAACGAGTTTGCTCTAGGCGCTTTACAGAAAGTCTTGTTCTCTCCATTTGCATCTCTCTCACTCTCTCAATCTTTCTCTCACCCTCTTTCTCTCACTCTCTCTATCTCTCTTTATCTCAGAGCAAATGGTAACGCAGCCGGTTAGGCGCAGTTCACAACTCACAACAGTTCACAACTCACAACTTGTATTCTAAAGTATTATAATATTATTTTAATATATATTATATAATATTTATTTAATAATGAATTATACATTTTCGTTGGTGATATGGATAAATTTTAATCTATTAATTTTAATTTCAATTTTGCCCGGGCAGTGGCCTGTTCGGCCTGCTCTTTACGATTCCCAACTGCCAAGGTATCTTTAACGTGCGCAATGTGCACCCGGGCCCTCCGAATTTTTTCGTCCTTATCCGATAAGACTAGGTACTCGATCCTACCCCCCAATAGGATCAGGGACACGAAAATATGAGAAAAATCCCAATTTCCAACATGCCTGCACAGCCCGGGTTTTGAACCCGGGACCCTTGGCATGAGAGGCGAGCACCTTGCCTCTAGACCACCTAGTCACCTTGTCCCCTTGTCCTTTAACCACAGTATCCCGATCCAAGCTGGAAATTTGGTCACTAAATATATTAAAAAGGTGTCGCAAAGGCTTCAATGCCGTCTGTAAATTTCTTTGATTGGGTTTAGTTTCTATTTCTGATAATCTCTTCCATATTTATATTTCAAGATATATTGAAAAATGATATCATTATAAACAAACGAACAGGCCCTCCTGTGCTTCCCTGATGTTTATTTATTTTTTTTTGTTACTCCAAATCATGCGTATCGTTAGGGGTATCTGAGGCGTATCAGCCAATTTAATTTTGAAGAAAAAATGAAGACAGCAAAAGCCAATAATTCGGGAAGCCAAAAAGAGAACAACTACAACATCAAAATCTTCAAGGAAAAAAGAACCGTTGTTGTTGTTGTTGTTGTTGTTGTTGTTGTTGTTGTTTTTCTTTGTTTTCCTCTGTTTCCCCCTCTCCCCCCCCCCCCTTTTTTTTTTCTCTTCGCGTTTCATTGTGCTATTTTGGGTATTAGTCTCAAGGGAGGCTTTGCCACAAACAACTTTTTCTTTTTGCCAGTTTTTTGCCCTGCTGTAAGCTTTGCTGCGACCCCACAGTTTTTCTGTGGTTTTTTATAATATTTTGTTAATTTTTGTTTGGCCTGTATTCTTTCCACTAGCCAGAACGCTTACGATGCCGAGGCACATAAAGCTCCTGTTGCGCTCATTCATATTTACGATCTCCATTTTATATTGTGATGGCGGGGAATATGGGCATTTGCTAGCGCTCCACAGTACCAAGTTCAACAATGCCACCTACAATCCCAATATTCGACCTGTGCTTGACCAAGACGATATTTTACTGGTGAAAGTGAACTTTGCACTGCTTGGGCTGGGTGATGTCGATGACATGTCTCAAAGTTTTACAGTCGATGGATTCTTGATCATGGATTGGCAAGATGAGGTATGGTCTCCTGGTATAATGTATTTAAACAATGTATTTTTAAAAAATTTAAGAAGTATGTATTTTCTTCTTCTCTATTTACCAGCCATAGACATGTAGCGAGAGTGAAAAGAAAGAGATAGGGCGACAGACACACCATGGGTGGACAGAAAGATAGAGAGACAGACAGACGGACTGATGCACATACAGACGGGGACAGAAACATCAAGATCAAGAGATATAGAGACAAGGGTGCTCATCATTGTAGTCAAGCTTCAAATGTATCAATATAGAGATTATCATTTAATTATCATTACACATTTGTGTGTTTGCTATTCAGATTCTGTTTACAAATGTATATTTAGTTCTATTGTTATGCTAAGACTATTGATAAATGCTTATAAAGGTCATATTTTCACTCCTAATTATTATTATCACTGTCATTCTTATTTTCACGACGGTTCTGAGAGCGGTATGGATGGTAACCTCAGTGGAGTTGAGCTATCGTAAAACTGACAGTTATCTCCAAATAGTAATAAAGAAAAGGTAGGAACAAAAAGTAGCCGTGCTCTAGTCCCTCGCTGAATTTAATGACAATTTTAAAAAAGCCTTAATCCTGTATTGGTTCTGAATATTTTCTGCATTAGATACTGAGGTGGGATCCAAATGAATACGGGAACATTACAATGATAACACCAGATGTAAAGGATGTCTGGAAGCCTCGCCTGGTGCATTTGAATACCCTTGACGAACGAGATCCATTCAAAGATGATATTTCGTGAGTATTGACCAATGGGCCAACACACCTGGACCGACTATGTCTAGTTTCTTCATTAAACCTTAACAGGCCTTTACCCTACATGCGGTAGAGCGCCAGGACACAGAAACATGCCCTGTTTTACAACACAGGATATTATAATGAATAGAATTTCTATAGTGCATTTCTAAGAAAATTATCACTCAATGCGCTGTACATTGCATCAGTGATTCATGCATACACTTTCCAAATCTCATACTAAAACAAGCACTCTCATCCATACACACTCTCAGTTTCAGACACATAGACGCTCTTAGTCACTTAGCACTAGGTTATATAATCAATCATAACATCAAAGCACAGAATAGAATTTTGAAAATTTAACAGTTTCTGAGGAAAAAGTTATGTTTTACGCTTTTCTTAAAGCTTTCAAGATTAAACTTGATAAAATATTATCAAAGCCACCGCTTCCACTTAAATTAACTAGACGAAATTTTCCACCCACTGCTAGTGGTAAAGGAATGTGATCGTCATAAAAATGTGGTTAACTGTAGTTCTTATTTTCACGTCGGGAACAGAGTTGATTCGTTCTTTTTTAGGTACGAGTGAACCAGTCCAGAGAGGAGTCATGTTTGGCTGGACGTGGGGGGGGGGGGGGGCGGAGGGGGGGGGGGCTCACAAAAGAAATAGAAAATAAACTACAAAGAATAAGTACAAAAAAAATCTCGCCCTCCCATTCACACAGAAAATCTCCAAAATATTCAAAGAGTCTACAGTTTTTTAACATGACGAGACAACTAACCATTGCCACGCACTGACAGCTCACGGGTCAGGGGGCGTAATACTTGCCTTGCAATGGGCACTGGCAACCCACGCTGCCCACCCCAAAGTAACCCAAACAGGCTTCTCAAAAAACTTAATAGATAGAACGTTTTCGTCGAAAGCGAACGGGAATGGTTCGATTCCTAATTTAAATGACTTTTCTGGACTTGGCGGTTTGTACTAGATGTGATGGTCACATTCCCCCTTCCTCTTTCTTTCTGTTCTACCAGGGGTTTGTAGTTCAGTAAAGTTGAAATTTGTTTGTTTACAATTCACGGGTTGGTGTTTCCCTACTGAAATAGGGCACTCAACGCTTTCTCTGATGGCAAAATTAAGTGGCAACCAGGCAGTCTGCTGACCACCTCCTGTGAAGTGGATGTGACCAAGTATCCATTTGACCAACAGTATTGCATTTTTCTTGTGAGTATACTCGAAACAAGGTAGATTTTCATCCATTGGGCCTCTAAAATAAATCCACCGTTCTTAATGAAAAATTGCGGGTTGCACCATCTTCTCGAATAAGCTGACATTAACTGTTCCAGATTTTTTTAGCAGTTCATTCTCGTGTCTTAACATGTATAAAGCAACAGTGTTTTTGTATTTCATGGCAGCGTGGCTGCGGCATTTATATGTATTTTTAATTATAAATGATAAAAACCTGGCAGGGTCACTTATTTGGAGCGACTATTTAGGCGATGTGGCCAAAGTGGCTTTTGCTTCAGGTGGCTTTTGAGGAAATTGTAGATGTTAGGGTTAGTATTGCCTTTGTCTCACCTCCACAATAAAATGTCGTCAGGCAGATGGACGCAGCGACGTTTTTCGAAGTTGACCACAAACTGGTTACAAAAAGACAACAACAACAAACAAAAAACGTTCGATTTGCCTCACCTAACTAGCCTCTGTGGTCATTATTTTGTTGGTGGTCAGTTCACAGCTATGTTGTACCTCGATGACCAGCTGAGATTTTACGTAGAAAGCCAGTCTCTCTCTCTGTCTAGAGTGTCCAGACAGGCTGAATGGGAAGTCACCAGTGGATTGATCTATGCAACCGTAGTGGGAAAGAATGAAAGCAACCCATCTTTCATGGTACGTTCAAATGTTCAAATGTCCCGTGTGACTGTTACCGAGAGATTTGAATTTGGGTTTAATAGAGCACCAACGTAGTAAGAGCCATTTTGCACCGTTCGTGGTTGGTCTTTTTGGGTGGGGGTGGGGGGGGGGTGTGCTTTATTTAAGTCTGATACCTAGAGCTTTCGATTTCACAATGTAAAAAGTTGCGCATACAATAAAAATGGCTCTATCTGTAAAGTTGTCAAAATATGATTTGTATAGACCTAGAAGTAAATTTAAAAATGTGTAAATGCTGTGGGAGTAATGCCAATGATAGAACGCGGAAATGTTTGTGTTTTTAGCGTGGTTGGAGGACGAAGGGGGAAGGTAGATGTACAAAAATACGTCTTGTGCCCAGACGTAAAATGCGTTATACAAAACTCTGAAGATTATGATAAAGGCATATCTGTCAAGTGCCTGTAAAAATATAACTGCATTTATCAAATATTATTTGTTGATAAATTTCCGATATTCCTCCTGAACAGAGTAAGAGCACCAAATGATGCTTTTCATAGTAGGAACGCTGAGTAGATGTTAAAGTGGCATTATTTTCAATTATATTTACCAACGAGGACAGATGTCGGACTTGCCGCAGTTTTTGTTTTTTTTTTCCATGTAGTTGGGGCCAGCCTGGAATAGTTTGCTCCTGTACTGACTTATACATCTTTAAGTAAAATAAAGCACAAGAAATGTTGGGAGAGAGGGAATGCAGGACATCCAGATAGTAAGGAGAACCCAGATGAAACAAATGGTTCAGCCCTTGACTTACTTACATTACATGGGGACCGCAAATAACCCAGATTATGGATATATGTGTTTTTCTGCATTTTTCTCATAATTTTGTTCTGATTTCTACTAAAACAGAAAAAAATGCATGCTTGGTGTTCGGTAAGTGGCGGACAGTAATGTATCAAAATGAACAGTGAAGTCAAAACCTAGGTCAACTGCAGTCTTTGGTCTGTATTTTCAGATAGCGGTCACCATGAAAAGAAGACCCACCTCATTCGTGTACAACTTCCTTTTACCAGCAATATTTACTTCGATTCTCAACATCTTCGTTTTCATCATTCCTGCGGAGACGGGAGAAAAAATTAGCTTTGGTGCGTCTAACAAATAGCACTGTAAAGAATAATGTGTATAAAGGGGACTGTTACGGGTCTGGTACTGGGTGATAGTGTTACAGAGTGGGTGTTATGGGTTATTGGTTTTATGACTGCATTTTAAAATCGAGAGGTATTTATGAATTACTTTTTCGTACCATGCCACACACTAAGAACAACCTGAATAAGTTTTTATCAACAGACCTGCAGGGCCACAAATCTAATTACCTTAAAATTCCTAACAATTTTGTCTAGATCTCTTACATACTAAAAAGACAACATCAGCAGCATCAAATGAAAATTCAATAATATGACACTAGAAGTCTCCTCTAGATTCCTATAAGATTAAGATCATTCTGACTCACTAACAATTCAAGTATTAATTATCTATCTCTCAGATATAGTCTGCCTACTATCTATCAAGCAATATACTAATGTCTCTGGCGACAATGTCATCTCAGCTATTTGTGCCTACCGCTTATAATGGATCAAGCTCGTCAATACAACTGACGTAGTTAAGTTAGATCTACTCTAGGATGGGCTGGCAATCCCCAGCCTCATCCAGACAAATCAATTCCAATTCACAGTTGTGTATGCCAAACATTCATACTAGATCTAGTTGCAAGTTAATATACATCATTGTCTTGCATTCTTGGGTAGCACTTCTAGCATGTGCGGCAATCCTGTCCTACTGGAAAAATTACGTTCAGCTCCTCGTTCATTGTTGAATCATCAACAGACAAACACTTACACTTGGTCCCTGGTAAGGAACCAGGGAGCAGCAGACAACAGCAGTGGGTATATCATAATCGAGCACATGGCTTCATCTCAATGCCTATAATGGACATAGACATAAAAACAACAGTCTTCTGATTCTTCTGGCAGAATCACGCCGACGCCTGCACAGATGGAATTTTCTGTATGGAGTGATGAACATAGGAATGGCTACGCTTTTATACTGTGCGGCCAGCTGCAAATTACCGTCCAAATGCCTAGATTTGATTGGTGCATCCATTCGAGCTCAGCTCGCAGTATTAATAGATTCTGCATGGAAGTTGGTCACGGCCTTGTACTAGAAACAGACAAGGTCAAATTAAAATGTCAAAACCATTACTAAAATCTCTAAACCCTCGTGCTTTCTACGTTTTATGTACGAATTTCTGAACGCGACTAAGCGTCTTAAACTATCTATCCTTATTCACCCCTTCTCTTCCCTTGTAAGAGTTCATCAAAATCACGGGGTCGAGAATTGCACTGTCACTCCTAACTTATCCATTTATTCTATCTTGCCCCACTTTCTTTCCATCTCTAAGAAAAAGTGTTACAAAAACAAACTGTTCACGAGAACAGTTCAAGGACATTTACGCTGGTTATAATCAACGAGACCGTGAAAAAAACAAGTCTTTTCAAGTCGTGACCCAGCACGACAATTATAGTATTAACCTTGACAGGGACAGTCATTTTTAGTGGGAGGGGTGGAAATCATAGCAGAACGTTACTGCTGTAACATGTCATTTAAAGATTCTTTGAATAAGTGAGATGATGATTTGAGTTTCCAATGCTTATTAGACTTTGACCACTAAGTTACGATACTGGCATATTAGCTCAAATCAAGTGTCAAGATGGATTTAAACACCATTTTTTCCCTTCGAAAGACCATTTTTACATCCATAACAATCTGGTATAGCATGGTACCTCTACTCGACCGATTAATTCTGATTAATTACGACAACGTGTGTGTGATAATGTAAAAGTTGTAACTTCTGTTTTTCATTTGGCACTTGTAGGCCTAAATATATTTTTTACCTGCACAGAATTAGTGAAGATTTTAGGATTAATGCCAGTTGTGATTAAACATTTCGCTCTGTATGAAATGCACATTGTTTTCTGGAAGATATTGACTTCACAGTAAACAGGACAATGTCACTTCTCCGCCATTGCAGGTATCACAGTATTACTGGCCCAGGCTGTGTTTATGACCATTCTGCAGACCATGGTACCTATATCTTCCTTGAGTGTTCCAAATATCACTAAGTACGTCTTTGGCATGTTGGCTATTGGCGTCTTTACTGTCCTAGCCAGCATCATCAGTGTCTGCTTACATCACAAAGGAGAGGTCAGCAAAACATTTACCCACTTCTTAACACTAAATTGGTCAAATCCAGTTTCATTTTTAATGATGTCTTCAGAGGTCTTTTGTTTTTCATTTCTTGATATCGCAGGGTTTTGTAAAATCCAACGTCCCCCCCCCCCTCCCTCTCCCCTCAACCCCCCTTCTTTTTTTGCAACATCTTTGCCTTAGATTGGGCAGCTTTTAAAACTCCATCACATTAAAAAAAAATAATTCAGGTTTGATAACAATCCATGACTGGTTGAAGCTTTGTAAAGTTTACTTTAATTTCCTGCCAACTATACAAACATATTTTTAAAATAAATGCGAATTGTTTGCACTTGCTGTTAGTTATTGTTTTGAACTAAAGGCAGTACCTTACAGTCCATTTCCCACAAGCGCATTAGAAGACATCCTAGTTAATAAACTGTCATAACTGCACTCACGCCACTTTTACAGAATTTTTACTTCTGTCCTTTTGCTTCCGATTCCACTGTTATGTCAAACACATGGTGGTGCAGAGAATATTTCTCAACAGAAAATGATATTTGTTTTTTCCAGAGATCAGCAGTTGAGAAAAACGACAAATCCTCGCAGTGTGATCAGAACCAAGTAATCTCAAATCCTTTCACAACGAGTAAGGACATCACCTGTCATGACATCGCGCAAACCAAGGAACGCGGCACGTGTCTCAGCCGTAACCCATGTGCCACTGGAGACACCCAGAATGTTCTCATTGAACGATTTCAGTGGAAAAGGGTGGCTAAGTGGGTTGACATAATTTCCTTTGTAATTTCTTTTTCGTCATGGGTAACTATTTCTGTTATATTCGTGGTCAGTATATTAACTTGATCCCTGATCCTCTGAACTTAATACAGAACAGTAATTTGCCCGTAGAGAATCAATGTTAATTTTATGGTCGAGAGGGGATTTGGAGTAAGTCAGAAGATTCTGTGAGAACGCTAATGAACTGGTGGATGCATTTCACGTGCTATTATCTTGCAAACTATTCAAAGATGTAAGGAAACATTTATTACCGTCTTGGCTAGTATGTTAAACCAAGCATGTTTAAGTTCATAAATTTTCTGTCGTCGATGCACGGTAGAGAAATATATTACATTTGTTTGGACTGTTTTACCATAAAGTACTGAACGAATACGATAATGTCGCTCTGTGACTTCTCCTGGTGAGGTGTGAAATAGAATTTCTTCTTTGTATGAAAATGTAAATGTTAGTGATATTTTCATGTATTGTAAATTCGCGACAGATAAAGGTGGGAAAAGGTTAAGAAGGTGTATTGAAAATTGATGGCTGTTACTGGCAATTATTGGTTAAACTATTATTGTAACTAAATGTATAAAATAGTAGTAGGCAAACAAGGAACGGAGAAAGTGAATGACCGTACCTGTTTTTAAAAATCTTGTTCAAATATTGTTTACATGCTTTTTCTGTGTATTTTGAATTGGCCGACAGGCGTACAATAAACTTGAAGTTGAACTTGTTAATTTTCCTTTAGTATTTGCGCACAAATATAAAGAATGCTAGGAAAAGTTAGTTGCGTTGGATTTTATAGACTAAGAATTTGTCACATACACAATTTACCACAAACTTCTACTGATGCTACTAATGTGGAGATATTTGTATAGCTTTTGCTAAGAAGTATTTCACATTACGGTAGTTAGTAGCTAGTTTATGTTTACACTCTGATTTTTTTCTTATTAATGTCCAGGTCAATGGGCACCATATAAAACATGTATCAAACCTAATTCTGTTTCGAATTCCTACATTCCTAAGATGTCCCTTACGACCATGTGTGAAAAATCTTTTTCTTATCAAGGGCCTCAGATTTGGAATTCTCTGCTTCTGACTTTGAGAGAGACTGAAAATTTTATGACTTTTAAACATCAGGTGAAGAATCGTCTCTTTACACTGCGAATGTCCATCAAGCTTTTGTTTTTCCTGAGTTTACCTGTGTATTGTGTGTGTGTGATTTACATGATATAATTGTTCTAAAGCGCTTAGATGCTGGTTGCTAACGGGATAAAGGGTTATTATAAATGCCCTGTATTATCATTATTATTATTATTATTATTATTATTTTAGACATCATCGTTTCAATGTAAGCATGACGCCTAAATGTTATTTTATCGCTTCGCTGTGAGCAACAAGTGCGAATGTTATTTTGCTATTTCATTCTAAATAATTATGTCACGCGAATGTCGTTAATAAACGAAAATCTAGTCAGTAAAGGCAAACGTTTTGGTAAAGATACTACACACGTTACTTTGCTTTCATTTACTAATAAAGCAGTTCAATCGTTCTTTCTCCGACAACTCCCCCCCCCCCCCTCAAAACCATAAAAACATACATACATGACTCATTGCTTCTTCTTTAACAAAAAATCTTAAAAGTTCATTCAAGCTTTTGCAGGACTGATCTAAATTCCTTATTATTCTTTATTGTATTTAGACGAATTAACTGAAATAGTGCCTATCTAGCTGCGTCAGTGGCTATACCAAGCTGCTTTACACACTGTGCCCCGCACATCTGGAACTCACTGCCAAAATCATTGCGGGAAGTATCTACCGAGTCAAAATTCAAAACTGGTCTAAAAACCCACCTTTTTAAAAAACACTTTCAGTTGTGAAGTCTCATTCCCAATCCATTTATTTTCTCATTTCACTTTAATTTTGCTGTTTTATCGTTTAATTTCTGTCTTATAGTATGTTATGTGTGTGTATCTATGTATACAATGTATGTGTAGCAGAGAGAGAGAGGGTGAGAGAGAGAGCGTGAGAGAGAGAGAGTGAGTTGCAGATGGAGAGAACACGACTTTCTGTAAAGCGCCTAGAGCAAACAGTTTGGATTGGGCGCTATATAAATGATCTTCATTATTATTATTATTATTATAAAGTCATACATTTTACGCTATTCAGTATCGATTTGAACCCGCAGCATGATTTTAAAAACCACAAAAATATTCCCAGTGCCATTAGTTTCTCAAATGTTAACTCTGGCAAAATACAGGAACAAACAAGTAAGATAATAGCTAAAATTAGACTATAGCGCAATGGTGGCCAAACTACGGCTCGCGAGCCAAATGTGGCTCCTTGATCTTCAATTATTATGCGGCTCGTGGAAATAGTTATGTTCTTCTAAGTTCTATGTTTTGACTAGATTGATACTTACCTAGACAAATAATATCATTAAAAAGGTCTCTTATTTTTTTCAACATTTTAGTTTTAATTTTTAGCACTGTAAGTTTGTACTGAAATACAAATCGGCACGTTCCTCTTAAGTGCCCCAGTAGTTTATTACCGAATTTAATACATTCTGTATAGTTAAAACAATCATCTGTTAGTTATCTGTCAAGATTTTGAAAACATTTGTGATATACGTGTACTTTGTGATTACTGAAACTAATACAAATTAACAGTTTAAAATATGCATGCATGAGTAATTATTATTGCATACATCTATTTTTTAAAATATTTTTATAACCATTCTTTAACAAATGTATAATTAGGTACCAATAAAGACGTTTGTGTAAATTTTGTTCTCATCTTGTGGCTCTCAAACATCTGAAGTTTAATTTACGTGGCTCTTGCATCAACAATCTGTTTTTGGCACAAACATAATTTATAATTTATAATATTAATTAATGGGAGCAGAGAAATTTCATTTCACAGCCATGAAAGCTGAGTATTCTATACTTTATGGTGTGGACACTGTCCTAATGTTGTTTCTAAATTTCCTCTCCTCTTTTAGAAGTCGATGTATTCTAAAATTCCATTTCCGAATTTGTTTTGTGTTTCAATGGTGTGTAAAATTGTTCTAATTTTTACATTCCAACATTTTTGGCGCCTTTTTAAGTTAGAATTGTAAATTTTTAATGCGCTTTTCCGTTTTCGTTTCTAATACTCTGGAGTCGTTTCAACGGAGATTTTTTAAAAAGTGACGTGATTCTTTCACCTTTCACCTTTGTCCATTCACTGCAGGAATGTAGCCATCTGACAATGACTTCCATTCCTTTCTGTCTGATTTCTTCCGCATCCATGTTTTTCCGCTTCTCTTTTTAATATCGTCCTTTCATCTTCTTCTTGGTCGTCCTCGTGTTCTTTTTCCTGTCCGTGGTTGCCATTCGGTGCAGTGTTTTGTCCACCTATTGTCATTCATCCTTCCCACACGCCCGGCCCAGTTCCACTTTTGTTGTAGCATGAATTTTATTATGTCCCTTAGCTTTGTTTGTTTGCGTATTTCGGCGTTAGAAATTTTATCTCGTAGTCTGATGTTGAGCATTCTTCTTTCCATTGCCTTCTGGGTAGTTCTTAATTTGTTCGTAAGTTGTTTTGGAATCGACCATATTTCATTTGGCAACCATAGGTAATCGTTGAAATAATGCACTGATTGAATAATTGTCTCTTAAAGGACACTGGCAGTTCGTGGTCCAGGAATATCTCTCTGTTTCTTCTAAATCAGCTCCATGCTGCTCTTAGTCTATTCAGTTTTTAAGTTGTGTTCCATATGTATGATCTGTCCTAGGTATTTATCTTCCGTGACTTTTTCAATGGTTCTGTTTTCAATTGTTAACTTTTCATCTGTCTCGTACTCGTAGTCGGTCATGTATTTAGTATTTGTATTTTTTATTTTGTATACTTTTTGAATTTCATTTGGGAAATTTGCCTTAGTGTCATTGCACCCCAGTTACACCTGGAACAGACACATCGTCGCCACAGTGCAGCGCCGGTCGGCGGTTTTTTTCTTAGGGGGGCGGGGGGAGATCAGGGGAGAGGGTGAGGGAATGGTAGGGATGAGTTTTATTTAATTTTGCCCGGGCCTGCTCTTTTCGGGTCCCAACTGCCAAGGTATTTTTAACGTGCGTGTCATGATTCAGATGTTATTAAAACTCACGCAGAGAGTGAGTTGTTTTTTTACCAGGGCCATGAAAAATTGGCTGGTGGCCTTGAACGGTCCTCGCCAAATTATAGTTGGTGAGTAAATAAATGTAAAGTTAAACGGTTGGATTCACGTTTGTGGGTTTTAATGTTCGTGATTAATAAGTAATGGAGTAGGGGTGAAACAAGGTGGGGACAGTTGACATTGTTAAGTATGACTAAACAAGTTTTTGCACGTTAACTGGCTGGTAGAATAGTGCAGACGTATTACTACAATTAAAATGGTGGGAGGTTTCGACCTATGAGATAGCTGAACTAATTGGGCCAGCGGACTAGCACGCTGGGTAGTTAGATAGTATATAACATCGTGTAACGTTCAGATTAGGTGAATACAGGCGAGCAGAAGCATCGTGTCGTGAAGTATCTCCGGTCGACCAGTACCTGAACTGTGTGCTTTGAAGACAAGAAGTCCTTGCTAACGGACTGACTGAGCTCTAGAAAGAAAGGTCTGAGTGGGCTGACCTTTGAAAGCCCACGCTGCGCTATTTTGATGTTCGCGCCTACCGGAGGATGTGTCCAGCCCAGAAGGATATGGGACGAGGCAAGCCGAACAAGGCGGCGGCGGCCGTAGTGATAGCGGCGGACGAGTCGTCAAGACAAGATGTGACGACGGCTGACACCAGCATCAACGTTCAAGCGGTAATGAAGGACGGGAAGCTACAGTTAGCGGTGCCTGTTACTTGCGGAGGATGCAGTGACGGAAGGACCGTGGAGAAACTCAAGTTACCAGTGATGAAGGGCTTGATTGGAAATCGAGCGGTAGATGTCCTAAGAGATACCGGCTGTGAAGGTGTAGTGGTGCGGTGAGCACTGGTGGACGACGGACAGCTCACCGGTGGGAAGAAACTTATCGCGAGGATCGATAACTCCTTGCTAGCGGCGGAGGAAGCCGTTATCGACGTGAAGACGCCTTACCTGACGGGCAAAGTGTCTCCCGGAGACCATCTGCGACCTAGTAGTCGGGAACGTGGACGGAGCGAAGGATCCGTACGACCCTGATACTGAGGTGATGGTAGGAGCGGTGATCACGAGGGCCCAGGAGAAGAGGAAGGACCGGTCTACGTCGCTGAAGGTGCCGAGGGCAGAACGGCACGCGGGAGTGGATAGAGAGGAACTTATCCGACTCCAAGAAGAAGACGAAGTCATTAGGAAGTTAGAGCAGAAGAAGATCCTAACTAATAGAGGCAATAAATCTGTTCATTTTGAGAAACATGGAGGAGTACTGTACCGGATCTACAAGGACCTGAGACAGGCGACGGTTATAAGGCAAGTGGTATTACCCGAAAAACTGAGAGAGTATGTACTGAGTGTAGCCCACGACTCGATCGTCGGAGGACACCTCGGCGTGAAGAAAACCAAAGACAGAGTTATGAGCAATTTTTATTGGCCTGGAATTGAAGGTGACGTCGCGAGATACTGCCGCTCATGCGACATATGCCAGACGACGGTGAACAAAGGAGCGACCCCAAAGGTGCACCTGCAGATTATGCCAGTAGTGGACGTACCATTTAGGCGAGTGGCCGTGGACTTAGTAGGACCTATCGACCCCCCAAGTGAAGGTGGACATCGGTATATCCTGGTGAAAATAGACTACGCTACTCGTTACCCCGAAGCCACACCCTTGAAGAAGATCGACGCAGAAACGGTAGCAGAAGCCTTAGTGAACATCTACAGCCGTTTGGGTGTGCCCGAAGAGATCTTGTCGGACCAAGGGACCCAGTTTATGTCAGATGTCATGAAGGAAACGAATAGACTACTGGGAATTCGACAGTCGACCACTACAGTCTACCACCCTATGTGCAACGGGTTGGTGGAGCGATTTAACGGCACACTGAAGAAGACCTTAAGGCGACTGTGCGCAGAGCAACCCAAGCAGTGGCACAGATACATCAACCCGCTGCTCTTCGCATATCGTGAAGTTCCCCAAGAGTCGACCAAGTTTGCCCCATTCGAGTTGCTGTATGGGAGAACTGTGAGAGGACCAATGCACATCTTACGACAACTATGGACCAAGGACGTAGAGGAGCCGGAAACGAAGACCAGTTACCAGTACGTCATGGAACTACGTGAGAGGCTGGAGGACACATGGAAGTTAGCGACGGAAGAACTCTCCAAGGCTCAAGGTGGACAGAAGACCTACTACGACCGGAAGGCGCGAGAGAGGAAGTTCCGCCCCGGAGATGAAGTGTTGGTGCTACTGCCGACGAACACTAACAAGCTCCTAGTCCAATGGAAGGGACCATATAAGGTAGTCTCAGTTGTCGGTGTTAACGACTATAGAGTCAAGATGGGTGCAAAAGAAAAGACCTTGCACGCCAACCTCCTCAAGAGATACATTCCAAGGACGTCAAAAGCAGCAGCAGTGGCAATGGAACCGAGACCTATTGTGACCGAGATGTGTGGGATGGACAACAGTAGGAGAGATATCACGCCTGGACATGTCAACGCCATAAAGGACGGCGGCGGTGATAGTGCTGAGACTGTACTGGCAGAGGACGACATGATGGACAAGAGTCAACCCGTGGAGTCAGCTGGCATGACAATCATCGAGGACTGCGACCTGGAAGGCGACAACGGTGGAACGACGGAGGACCTTGCCGACCTAGGAAGCTGGGACCAGAAGGAAAGCTACAGAGATGTCCAGTATGGAACGCAACTGACATCGGAACAACGTCAAGAACTCTGCAATGTGGTGAAGAATTACCAGCACGTCTTCACTAATCTTCCTGGATGCGGCCAGTTGGGTGAACATCGCATCGACCTGACGACAGAAGTACCAGTTCGTCAACGACCATACCCGGTGCCCTACGCTATGCGCGACTCATTGAAGGAGGAGCTTAGCACCATGGAACGGCTGGGCATCATTCGAAGGAGCTCATCAGCTTATGCTTCACCTGTTGTTGTCGTCAAGAAGAAGGACGGATCCAACCGAGTCTGCATCGACTACAGGAGGTTAAACAAGATCACAGTATTCGACCCTCATCCGACAGCAGCGCCATCGGAAGTGTTTCAGAGTCTCTCGAGAGGAAAATTATTCTCTCGGATTGACCTGAGCAAGGGATACTGGCAAGTGAAAGTTCGAGAGCAAGACATTCCCAAGACGGCGTTCGTCACCATGGGCGAACACTATGAATTCACTCGGATGCCTTTTGGGATGATGAACTCAGGAGCCACACTGAACAGGATCGTAAAGCCATTGATCCGTGGAATGAACAATGTGACAGCATATGTGGACGACCTGCTGATTCATACAGAGACATTCGACGAGCATGTGAAGACTCTCAAGGACTTACTGCAGAGGATGGACCAAGCTGGATTAACTGCAAGACCATCGAAGTGTCTGATTGGAACGTCTGAAGTAGACTTTGTTGGACACTTAGTGGGAGAAGGTATGATTGGCCTGTTAGAAGAGAATGTATGTAAGGTACGAGACGCACCCAGACCCACCACTAAGAAGGAAGTGAAAGCATTCTTAGGATTAGTGGGATATTACCATGAATTTATTCCTAACTTTTCAGCGATTGCATCACCATTGTCTGATTTACTTAGAAAGGGTCAGCCCAATATAGTTCAGTGGGATGAAACGCAGGAGAAAGCGTACACCTCTTTGAAGAATGTCATTATCTCCAAACCCGTTTAATGTTTGCCAGATTTTTCCAAAGAGTTTGTCTTAGCAACTGATGCATCAGATCGCGGATTAGGCGCTAGTCTTATGCAGGAACACGAGGGGAAAGTTGTACCCTGTGGCATATGCTAGTCGTAAGCTGTTGCCTCGTGAGACAAAATATTCGGTCTCAGAGCGCGAATGTTTAGCTATTGTTTGGGCTGTAAAAAAGTTTACTTTGTATTTGTATGGAAAGGAGTTTGTGCTCCAAACTGACCATCGGTCATTAGAGTTTTTGAACTCTGCCAAGTTTGACAGTCCAAAGTTATTACGATGGAGTTTATTTTTACAGTCTTATCGATTCAGGATTCACTACTTAAAAGGCAGAGAAAATGTCTGTGCCGATTTCCTGAGCAGGGTATTTTAAAGTAGTACACTATCAGTGAAATGCATTGTAACCCATACTTTTGCCTACTAGATGAATTTCTAGGACGGCAGTATTGTACTGTAATTGGGGACATAGTTCATCTGTAACTGAATATTGAATTGATGGCTGATAGAGAGTCATGATGTGTTAGTCACATTTTGATTTTATGCTATGTCATATTGGTTACCAATGGAACTTGGTGTAATTTTTGGAAAATGTAACCCAAAGGGGGACTGCGAGCAAGCAGTGTTTGTGTTATATTGCATTGTTGTAACTTGTTTTGACCTAATATGATGAAGAAAGACCCTGATCAGTGGTCGGTATATATTGGTATTTTTGTCATTGTACGTATGAGTTATACATTTTGGAGATAACCATGTTATGTACAACAAGTTATATGCTATGATTCGTGCACGAAGCATTGTGTAAACGATGGGCCATCGTTTCACCTTATATGATTTGTAATAATATCATTGACCATTGTTTCACCACAGTGGTGGCGTTGTGTTATTTTGACTAGTAGGCCTACTGTTTACTATTGGGAAGCAATGACGGTATTGTATTAGTTATGGTATTGGTGATGCAAGGGATATTGCATTGTGTTGTGTTTGCGGTGAAGTTTGGGAGGGCGCTGAAATTGTTAGTGATTGTAATAGAATTAGCAACTACCTTTGTGAGATTGGGAGTACTGTAAGATTGTTATTTCAAGATATTGCAGACGCTGAATAATGTTTCGGAGTTGAAAATATTCAACTTAAATTGGGGAGTTGTGTAGCATCTGCGGGCTATCCCTTGCCCTCCCCCGTTTTCTTGTTACACTGGTGAGCATGTGTTCATTTTTTCTTGACAACCGCTAGAGCGTACTGTACTCCGTGACCTGACCTTCTTTCCTAGTGAGTAGTTTTTTCCTCGCCCGCTTGTTGTCAGGTGTTTTGACTCGTTCAGTAAATATTAGTATGTTCCCGAATATTCGATAACGTTGTGGAAACGAATGTTTACGCCAGATTTTGCCTTGGGTGATGTAACCTGATGACGTATTGATGCGTGATTGGTTAGTTTGTGCGAGGGCAAAGGTAACGTTTATTTCGGGAACTTTCTGTAGGAATGTTTATATATATAGACCTGTGTGAGTGGTTGGGGGGGTGAGTAAGTGAGTTTCCTTTTGTGTGGCGTAGATATTTAGTTTCGCTGGTGTCTTCCTACTAATTTATTGTTCACTATACAGTTATTAAACTTTAGTATTATTTAATCTATCGTCGGATCTCGTGTTTATTTATTTTACAGCTGTAATAGTTTCGTTTTCTAAAGGGTTGTAGTTAGATCAACTAACTCCCCCCTACTATAACGTGCTAGAACAACCTCAGCTGTTACAATCACCAAAAGCGCCCCACTTAAGTCTGTAAATGGTGAACCCATCACAGATAAAAATGAACAACTGAATAGGTGGGTAGAGCATTACTCTCTGTTGTATTCAACTGAGAAAAATATTCCACCAGATTTTGAGGAACACCTCCAAAAACTGCCAATAATGGCCGAACTTGACGCTGAACCTTCCTTAGTCGAGCTTTCCAATGCAATCGACCACCTGTCTGCTGGAAAAGCCACAGGAAGTGACAACATTCCTGCAGAGGTATTAAAAGACCTAAAAGGCCCACTATTACCACACCTGTATAATCTGTTACTGCAGTGTTGGAAAGAAGGCGTGATACCACATGATATGAGAGACGCCAAAATTGTCACACTTTACAAGAACAAAGGAGACAAAGGCGACTGCAACAACTATCGAGGCATATCCCTCCTCAGCATTACTGGAAAGGCTTTTGCTCGCGTCATCCTCTGCCGCCTTCAACAACTGGCGGAAAAAGTCTTACCAGAAACACAATGTGGCTTTCGAAGCAAACGATCAACTATTGACATGATATTTGCACTTCGGCAAATCCAAGAAAAATGTAAAGAACAAAACAGGCCGCTTATAACATGCTTTGTGGACCTAACAAAGGCTTTCGACACCGTAAGCCGATCTGGCCTGTATGCAGTCCTTAAATCCATAGGCTGTCCACCAACATTGCTAAAACTTATTGCATCCTTCCACACTGACATGAGGGCATGTGTCAACTTTGAGGGCTGCACATCCAATTCATTTGCTGTAAACAGCGGTGTGAAGCAGGGATGTGTTCTTGCTCCTACCTTATTTGGTATATATTTTGCAGCCCTACTCAAGAATGCCTTTGGTCAATGTTCAGGTGGAGTACTTATTAACACCAGAGTGGACGGCTCCATTTTTAATGTTGCCAGACTAAAAGCAAAATCTCGTACAGAGCATATTATGTTACAAGAGCTCCTCTTCGCAGATGATGCTGCAATCGTGGCCCACGATGAAACCACGCTCCAGGCTCTCATCAATAGCCTTGCCAAAGCCTGTGACAAATTCATGCTAAAGATCAGTGTCTCAAAAACTGTAGTTTTGACACAAGGCTTGAGAAACTCCAACCCAATCATGCTGAATGGCTCTCCTCTGGGGCAAGTGGGAAAATTCTGCTACCTAGGCTCAACCATCAGTGGTAGCACAGACATAACAACTGAAATAAATGCCAGAATAGGAAAGGCGGCCACAGCTTTTGGCAAACTCTCAAAAAGGGTGTGGAACAATAGCAAGCTGACCATCAAAACAAAGGTACTCGTGTACCAAACTTGCGTCCTAAGCACCCTGCTGTATGGCTCAGAGACATGGACCACCTACTCCAAACATGAAAGATCCCTCAACTCCTTCCACCTGCGCTGCCTACGCAAAATTCTCAAGATCAAGTGGCAAGACAGGATCTCAAATATCGAAGTTCTGAGCCGAGCCAACATTCCATCAACTCAGGCTCTCCTAGGCAAAAAAAGACTGCGGTGGCTTGGACATCTCCACCGTATGGAAAATGATCGCATCCCCAGACAAATTCTCTACGGGGAACTTGCTACTGGCAACCGACCCAGAGGTAGGCCACATCTGCGATTCAAAGACACTTGCAAGGTCACGATGAAAGCATTCAACATCGACCCCAATGAATGGGAGAACCTTGCAAGTGATCGAAGCAGGTGGAGACAAAAATTGCGCAGTGGCACGCTCGCAATAGACTTCAAGGCAAAAGAAACATACCTGACAAAACGACAGAGGCGGAATGAAAACACTCGCCAAAGTGAACCCAAAAGACTGACCTGCAATCACTGCCATCGCACTCTCGGGTCAAACATTGGTAGAATAAGCCACGAGAGAAGCTGTCAGTCAAAGTGAAAGTGAATATTCTAGCTGCTAAGACCGTCTGTAAAGACGCTAAAGGCCATATATTGATTGCAGTACCTCCATAGTTACATGAATATCAATTGGTTAAGTTATTAATTAGAGTTTTTTTTTTTGGTTTGGATATATACCCCTATTGTCTTTTGTTTTGTTATTAATATTTATGTAAACTATGGCCTGACCGGCCTGACATATATACGCTCTAGTTATTTAATACTTTTCTTGTGTGGTTGTGTCCGAGTGTGAGTTAGCTGCCTCTCGTGCAGTCGTAACATCCCCAAGACCCTAACTCTGCTCGTGACATCTGGAGGGGACCCCACTGACATCTGGAGGGGACCCCACTGACATCTGAAGAGGACCCGTCACCCTCTGACATCTAGAGGACACTACTATCATCTGATGAGGACCCCGTAAACAGCTGCAGGTCTACCACTCTAGACTCCACTGTTATTTATGTAATTTTTGTAGTTTATAGTTTTGTATACTGCTAATTTTTTTTTTTGTTTCTCCCCCACATGTCTGGCATGTCCTCTCGTCATTGATCCTGGGACCACTACGAGGGACTGACAGCTAGCATCAGGAAAAGACAAGACCAGCGCTGTGGACCAAAGGAAAGAGCCAGTCCATTTTGCCCAGTTGAGTGAACCATCTGTATTTGTCTTCGTTTGAGGGGTTCGTCGTTCCAGCTCCCCTACTTTTGACAGGCATTATTTTTTCTTTTGTGTTAGATTAGATAGGCGGGAGGTTGGAAGGGATCGAGACTCAGCATACCTCTTTTTGCCAGACTAGCAGATCTAGATGGCGTTTAAAACGGATAGGAGATTTGCTTTGCCTTGAATAGTTCTGTAGGGACCTGTTATTCGTATAGATTGTTAGCGTTCTATCTTCCTCGTATTTTTAGGAAGACGTCTCTCCTGTTCTTTTTCTTACCTTTTTGTAGATAGTTTCAGGTTAGTCAGGTCTGTTGTCGTTTGTTCTTTCTGTTAGTCTCGTCTTACTCTCCATGTAATTCTTTTCCATTATAGTGTTGCATTATTATATTTTGTATTCATACTTGCTATATTATTGCCTGGGATAAATCACGTGTCTAGGGCACGTTGAGAGATATAATCTGGATATTAGAGTTGTTAGGCTTGTATAGCCAAGGAAGTTAATATCGTGAATATTGATTTATTCCGATTTATAGCAGAGGGAACGCTGCTAGGAGTGTACGGAAAATACACTGGGAATATTACATTGGTATCGTTAGTTAACGACCAATCACGGAAGCAGTAGACTGACTGCTTGAGGATTAGGAGAAATACGTGGAGTTAAGTGATCACTGAGATAGCTCAACCACTACTTGGTTGACTAAGACGTACAGTTTGTTGTTGATTTCGGTAATTTCGTTCAGACTGCAGGAACGAACACCCGCAGAGTGCAATTGATAAATTGCTTCAAGGGAGAATAAAGTTAGAGATTTTTCAGAAGTTGTCCTCGATTAGGACATTATTATATCGCATTATCGACCGATATCATGGCCGAACTACAGAAATATTTGGAACTAGCCCAATCATTTGGCATACCGGAAGCTCAGCGTGCTTCTTGGGTAGACCAGAAACTGAAAGAAGAACGAGAAGAAAAGGCCGCGGAGAGATTACGAGAAGAAAAGGCCGCGGAGAGATTACGAGAAGAAAAGGCCGCGGAGAGATTACGAGAAGAAAAGGCCGCGGAGATATTACGCCAAGAAAAGGCCGCGGAGATATTACGCCAAGAAAAAGCTGCGGAACGAGACGAGAGAGCCGCGGAACGCGCGGAAAAACAGGCTCAAAGAGAGTACGAGCTCGCTTTGAAACAGTTAGAAGCGAAGCAAGCCCAACCTACCGGGGCTCCGGAAGTTACTTACAATAATAAAACGAAGCCTAAATTGCCAACCTTTAATGATAAGGTTGATCGTATTGATTCCTACCTACACCGCTTCGAACTCCATGCCGTTTGCGCGGGATGGCAGCGTAGTGAGTACACGTCATGCCTCGCCAATCTTTTGACAGGGAGAGCGTTGGAAGTTTTCCATAGCCTCACTATTGATGACGCTAGGGACTATGACATTCTAAAGACCGCGCTATTAAAGCGTTTCCAACATACGGAAGATGGATTTCATAAGCGTTTCCGCGATTGCAAACCGGAGGCATCTGAGAATTTCTCTACTTACGTGGACCGCCTCCGCCACCTATTCAGCCGTTGGACTGAGTTGGCCGGTGTGGAAGAGGGAAACTACAAGAAACTATATGATTTGATAATTAAAGACCAAATATATATGTCCTGCCACACGGACCTGGTGGCGCATTTTAAGGAACAAGCCCCCAAAACTACCGTCGAGATAACATCGATAGCGGAACGGTATGCTGCGGCTCACCCTAATCGATCGTTAGCTAAAGCTAAAGTAAGCGAACCGTGTTACGCCGGCGCTGCTACTAAGACACCGGTACCGTCGAGACAATCAAAACAGCCCTTTCGACAGTCGCCGCAGGTTCGTCCACGGTCCGAGCCGCCGGTTAGCAGGAGGCAACCGAATCCCCATAAATTTTCTCGGGACTGGGAACCCCGATATACACGTCCTTTCCCTACCGGAGGACCGCGTAACAACTACTATCAAGCGCCCACATTTCCTTCTTATCGAGGTACACCTCGAAGGGATGATAATCCAGTCTACTGTTATAGATGTGGCGCCGGAGGCCACATTGCGCGACAGTGCAGAGTTAGATTAGATGCGGCAAATGCATGCTCTGTAGCATTCACCGAAAACCGCGGTTACAGAACTAGGAATGCCGAAACCGTAGATAAAGTTATTCCAGTTATGTCCGCCCTCCACGAGCGAGGCGCGCTGACATTGTATGAGGGACGAGTAAACGCCATACGAGCATCCGTATTGCGAGATTCAGGCTGTACGACCGTCGGTGTACGTGAATCGCTGGTCCGTCCTGCACAACTCCTGGATCGCGATGCGACATGCATTACTTTTGGTGGTTCAGTTGAACATTTTCGTTTGGCGGAAATATATGTTGACACACCGTTTATAACTGGTGTTGTCACGGCCTGCGTGCTACCAAATCCGGTCGCCGACCTAATCATTGGGAATATTCCCCACTTAAAGGACGTCTCCGATTGCGAACTCGGGATTTGGGATGATAACGACATTGCGTGTGTCACGACAAGACAACAATCGCGTCGCCAGAGTGACGACACATTACGATCGCCTGTCGTCGATTTGGATGTAACCCCCGAGATTTTTCGTAACGAACAGCGCACAGATCCATCACTAAAGCCCCTCTTTGCTAAGATTGATCCGGACAATCCGGATACATCCAGGTTCTGCCTTAAAGACGACCTCCTATATCGCGTTTTTCGGGGAAAGCGCGAAACTATTTTGCAATTGGTCATACCGAGATCATTTCGCCGAGACATCACCCGCCTCGCGCACGACACGCCATTAGCGGGCCACCAAGGCAAAGCGAGAACAAAATCGAGAGTCCTGTCTCAGTTTTTTTGGACCGGGTTTTACGGGGACATAAATAGCTATGTGTCGCGTTGCGATACATGCCAGAAAAGAACCCCCAAAGGAAAAACTTCGCGGGCACCTATACAAGAGATGCCGCCGGTTTCCACTCCATTTCAGCGAGTTGCCGTCGACATCGTCGGGCCATTACCGAAGTCGGATAGAGGCCATCGGTTTATTCTATCAGTAATCGATTATGCCACCCGTTGGCCTGAGGCTGTCCCTTTAAAGGAAATATCGGCCGATCACGTCGCCGAGGCATTGGTGACCATATTCACACGTGTCGGATTCCCGTCCGAATTATTATCTGATAGAGGTCCGCAATTCACCTCTGACCTTTTCAGGAAAGTATTGGAACTCACGGGCATTAGGCAGAAACTTACGTCGCCATACCATCCACAGTCCAATGGCTGTTGCGAGCGCTGGAATGCCACCATGAAAACTATGCTGGCACGCGTTTCCGCCGATAGACCTGGTGACTGGGACCGTCGACTTCCGGCCATCTTGTTCGCATATAGGGAACTCCCAAATGCGACAACGGGTTTTTCCCCGTTTGAACTGTTATACGGTCGAAAACCACGTGGCCCGATGGCCATTTTACGCGATTTATACGCCGGTTCTGATACCGACGTTCCTGATACGCGATCCGCGTATCAGTACATAGTCGATCTCCGACATAGAATAGTTAATGCATGCGACCTGGCTCGACGGTTTGCATGCGTGCGGACCGGGTCATTTGTAGGATGTCGCGATCGGGGTGGTCGGTTAAGAACCCTGTCAGTCGGAGATCGGGCATTGGTGCTGTTACCAGAAACGAATAACAAACTGCTCCTCACTTGGAAAGGCCCCTTTCTAGTTAAAAAGCGACTCTCGAGAGTCAATTATCTCATTACCATACGTGGTAACGATAGGGTGTGCCATATTGGTATGTTGAAAAGGTATCTTACCGATGATCAAACTCATCACGGTCATTCATGCCATGTTGTGGCCCAGGCAAACGCAGCGATGGTCACTATCGATGACAACGACCGGGAGCCATTATCTATGACTAGATCGCTCCTATCCTTGCAAGCCACAGAGGACGTGACTTCCGTTGGTATCAATCCAGGGCTGGATCGGGGTGGGACACGGGGCATCATGAGTCTTGTTCGGGAGTTTTCGCCAGTGTTCACTGATTTGCCGGGTAGGACATCCTTGGTTCAACATGTCGTCCGGTTGCGCTCGGACGTGCCCGTGTTTGTCAAACCCTACCCGCGCCCGCTGCAAGCGCACGACACCATACAGTCCGAGGTGGAAAAGATGCTCAGCTTAGGAGTCATTGAGCGCTCGGCGAGCCCTTGCTGCTCGCCGATTGTGCTGGTGGAGAAAACAGACGGTTCCGTTGGGTTTTGTATCGATTACAGGAAGCTTAACGCTCTAACCATTTGCGATGCTGGGCCTATCCCGAGTCGGGAAGATCTATTTGCGCGATTGGCCGAGTCGTCCGTGTTTTCGAAAATAGATTTGGCTAAAGGCTACTGGCAAATCCCAATGGAAGAGGCCAGTAAACAGTACACAGCGTTTCAGACCCCTATGGGTCTCATGCAATGGAGATTCATGCCATTCGGTCTCGTAACGGCACCAGCGACATTTGCGAGGATGATGAACATCCTATTGCAGCGGACACCATGCGTCCTAAGCTACTTTGACGACATTTGCGCTTTCCGTGCGGATTGGAGGGGCCACTTAGGGGCACTTCGTCAAGTGCTTAGTAAACTTCGAGATGCCGGGCTTACAGCTAAGCCTAGCAAAGTCTTCCTGGGTTATACGCAGATTAACTTTCTGGGACATACTATCGCCAAAGGCGTCCAAACACCGGACGACAGTAAGATAAGTAAGATTTTAAAACTCCAGGCTCCTCATACTAAGAAGCAGGTTCGTAGCCTGTTAGGCTTCTTAAGCTATTATCGGAAATTCGTGCCTAATTTTTCGGCCCTTACGGCCCCGTTATCCGATCTTACAAGAAAAGACAGACCCAACAAAGTTACCTGCAGTGCGCAGTGCGCCACCGCGCTCGCGACAGTGCAGCAATTGTTCTCCAGTTCGCCGCTGCTTATCCTACCGAATATTAGGCGCACCTTCACCGTCCGAACTGACGCGTCGGACCAAGGAATTGGAGCTGTTTTGCTTCAGGAAAGAGATGGCTTATTGCGCCCTTGTATGTACGCTAGCCGGAAATTACTTCCGAGAGAGCAGAGATACGCTATTATAGAGCGAGAATGCCTAACGATTGTATACGCCGTAGACGCGTTTTCCCGCTACCTACTTATGACAGAATTCGTCATCGAGACAGACCATAAACCGTTGTTATTTTTAAAATCGAACCGAGCCAAGAACGCTCGTTTGACCAGATGGAGTCTGGCCCTTCAGGAATACCGCTTCATTATAAAGGCCATTCCTGGTGGAGATAATGTCCATGCCGACCTATTATCACGGTTACCTTAATCTTGTTGTATTTTAGTCTGTCATATGTATTGGCGTTGGATACTGATTAGCACCTCATTCAGAGACCGAGGGATGGTATCACATATTGTTCACCCATTGTGAACACTTTTCACCTACCCCTGTGCTTTCCTTTGTTCCAACAGCTATTTTACTGACGTCGACCCGTATTTTGGCCACACCAGACGTTGTTGCCCAGGGTCGAGGACGAGAAGTCATGGCAGACCAGGAGTCCAGATCCACTAATGCCATCGATGCTACTATAGTTATCTTTTTTTGAGTATTATTCATTGTATGTATGCATTCCTGATGACATTCGCACAGGATCAGTGTTGTACTCTAAAATTTTAGAGTTATGATTGTTAATGTCTACGTATTTAGAGGTAAGATTTAATCCTCAGAGAGATATATACTTTTGGACGGAACCTTAAGATTTTCATGAAGTTTTGTCCATCAGGGATACCCGTCCTGTAGGTTTTTTTTTTTAACTTTAGTACTAGTCTTAGTTATTACCTAGTATTCTTAGTTAAGTTCACCTTTCGAGCAATTTCTCGACTCATGCCTTCCCCTTACGATAATCATTTATATCGTTAAAATTGCAAATTTTAACTGGGGTGGGGGATGTGTCATGATTCAGATGTTATTAAAACTCACGCAGAGAGTGAGTTGTTTTTTTTACCAGGGCCATGAAAAATTGGCTGGTGGCCTTGAACGGTCCTCGCCAAATTATAGTTGGTGAGTAAATAAATGTAAAGTTAAACTTTTAGATGCACGCTTGTCGGTTTTAATGTTCGTGATTAATAAGTAATGGAGTAGGGGTGAAACAAGGTGGGGACAGTTGACATTGTTAAGTATGACTAGACAAGTTTTTGCACGTTAACTGGCTGGTAGAATAGTGCAGACGTATTACTACAATTAAAATGGTGGGAGGTTTCGACCTATGAGATAGCTGAACTAATTGGGCCAGCGGACTAGCACGCTGGGTAGTTAGATAGTATAAAACATCGTGTAACGTTCAGATTAGGTGAATACAGGCGAGCAGAAGCATCGTGTCGTGAAGTATCTCCGGTCGACCAGTACCTGAACTGTGTGCTTTGAAGACAAGAAGTCCTTGCTAACGGACTGACTGAGCTCTAGAAAGAAAGGTCTGAGTGGGCTGACCTTTGAAAGCCCACGCTGCGCTATTTTGATGTTCGCGCCTACCAGTAGGCGTGAGCAATGGTAATATATTTTATTTGTTCAAGCATAATAGAGATCGGAGATAGAGAGAGCACTACAGCCTCATAGGAAGACTAAGGAAACCCCAGCTGGCACTCGACCACGAGTGTCCTGTATCATAGATCTATTGCCATAGTATGATTGGAATAATATAGCACATTGTTGATGAATTGAATAGTGATTGTGCATAAAATATAGCCTTTTGGCAACTGCTTAAATTACCTACAAGCCGAAGAGTGCTTCTGTAGGCTTTGAACGTACTGGGCTCTCCTAACATTTAAGCCCATATGATTTATGGAGAGTTTGCCTGGCGACTGGCCAGTGGCGACTCAACTGTCACTTTAAATTGATATCTAGTTTCGTATAATATACCTATTTGCTATTGATTGCAGTACCTCCATAGTTACATGAATATCAGTTGGTTAAGTTATTAATTAGAGTTTTTTTTTTTGGTTTGGATATATACCCCTATTGTCTTTTGTTTTGTTATTAATATTTATGTAAACTATGGCCTGACCGGCCTGACATATATACGCTCTAGTTATTTAATACTTTTCTTGTGTGGTTGTGTCCGAGTGTGAGTTAGCTGCCTCTCGTGCACTCGTAACATCCCCAAGACCCTAACTCTGCTCGTGACAGTGCGCAACGTGCACGCGGGCCCGCCTAGTTTTTCGTCCTTATCCGAGAAGACTAGGTGCTCGATCCTACCTCCCACAGGATCAGGGGCAGGAAAATATGAGAAAAATCCCAAAATTCCGACATGCCTGCACCGGCCGGGATTTGGACCCGGTACCTTCGGCTACCTCCAAACACATGGAAAGATTCATTTGTTTTACTATTTGATGGATTTTTAACATTTCCTTCGAGTTTACATTTCCGTACGCATGAAAACAAAGCTTTACCCGGTTTGGGTTTCAAGTTCACACTACATTATACACTGTCATTGTTTAAACATGTCGGGATCGTGAAAAAGACGCTATAGATTAAAATGACAGCAGTCGCATGTGTGCGTGTTAGAATTTAATGGTAGAAAGGTTAATCTACTCTTTTAACTGATACAAGATGTCTTAGGTGTCACACAGAGAAAGTTGTTCGCCAGACAGATGTCATTCGCCACTACCTACGGGCTTGTAACCAGCGCCAAGCGGCGAGGGGATATTCCTTTCTCTGTACGACTGCTTTCCTTTGCTGAAATGTGTTCAATGACATTAAGTCGTCTAAGATAACGAATGGCGTGCGGCGATTGGCGAGCAACTTTCTCTTTCTGACGTCTGGCTATTAGAAGCCATTCAGTCTATCGAACCGCGACTTTAGTTCCCGTTTGTTGCAACTCCACTTTTTGCATAACTGAGAAATTCGACGTTGAATGCTTGCGGATTTGCTATAATGATAAGGAATTACCGTACAATAAATCGGAACTGTGAAACAGTTCGGTATGTGTCACAAAGCATTTTGAATAAGTGTCAAAGCGTGCATTGATTTTTTGTTGTTGTTATATCACTTCCACGAGTACATACTAAAAGATGTCCAGTCAAATAGAGAAATTATTGAGTTGCGTTCACTGCTCAGATAAAGTTTTCTATGTAAAATACCAAGTCCCGCTAACAGCAGCCACCATCCTTCCACGTTTTTCTTTTCCTTTTTCTGTCCTCTTGCGCCGTTAAGCGTCAAGGGTAGATGCAGTTTTCGGACGTGCGCCTGATGGGTGGTGTCTGCCATGGTCAGGTTGATTCTTTCGGTTGTTTCTTTGACACCGTCTATTCATCTTTTTCTGGGATGCCCCTTTCCTCTGGAACCATGTCTCTTCATGTTATAAGCTCTGTGTGCTGGCTGTTCGCTCGGAAGCCTCATGAGGTGACCAAATCACTTCAGTCTTTGTTTTTCTATGTGTCCTAACCATATCCCTCGTTCTGACGACTTCGTTTCTGTATCATCATGGATTCACATTTTGTTTTTCATTCTACTTGTACCCTCAAGAGCGTCACAATAAGAGTTTTCAGTTTGTAGCCAGCTGGGAAGCCTGTCTTGGCGTAATGCCGTGGGTCGTCCCAGCTTCTTTGACGCCACTGGTCCAGATCTTCCTTGGTCTTCCTCTGGTCTTGTATCCAGAGAATCGCATTTGTATGCACGATGGGCTGGCTGGCAGATCGGCATTCGCATGAGGTGCCCAGATCATTTTACCGTCTGCTGCTCTATGTGCCTGTGGACTGGTGTTGTCCCAATTATTTCTCTGATCTTTTTATTTCGGATCCTGTCACGTCAGGTCTCGTTCACGGCGCTTCGTAAGCAGCGCATCTCGCAGGTTGTGATCCTACTCTCGAGAGTTTTGGTCAGTTTGCAGATGGCACGGGTCCATGGATTCATAAACATGAGATACAATATGCAAGTTTACAGCTAGGTTCAGGCCTGTCCAGTGCTTTTGACCTATTTTCAGCCCTATGTCAATTTTCCCATTCCAACCATATAAGTAGTGCTTGGCACGGTTCCGACACCAGCGTCCACTCCTCAGGTACTGACCTTCAGTTTGCGTCGCCGACACCAGAATTTTGTCCTGGTACCGGTTCTAGTGCCGACACTGCAGAAGCGCCCATAGTTATCCTTCTCATTACCACTGCCAAATTTATAATTATTTGATACGTATAAATATTACATTAAAAATTGTTTCAATACAGTGAGATTTAATGCACTGCCCGTGACAGGGTTAATTAAGACCAGTGTTGTGCATTTGAGTGTAAAGGCATCAAACATACCACAGTTATAGTAAACCTGCACACACGTAATTAGAGATGTAGAGTCTGAGTTTGAGTTTGTAGAACCACCTCCTCTGTTGACACTGACCACCCCCATTAATACACATTGTTATTCCTTTTCTCTCTAGGTTTAGATTGTATGTGTGTTATGAAGGAGCGAGGAAGAAACTAAACTAGGCCCTGTCACACTCCACATATCGGCTTGCCAGTATTTCCTGACAAAATTTATTACTATTTTATGCATAGAAAGTTCAATCCCTACCTCCCCTCACCCCACTCCCCCCCCCCCCCCCTAAAAAAAGTGGCCGGCTGGTTGCACTGTGGCCACAGCGTCTTTTGTAACTGGGATGAGATGACACTAAGACAAATTTCCCAAATGGGATGAAAAAAGTATATAAAACTAGATGACCTACCGGGCATTGCCCGCAATAAACAATCATGTGCCCCCCCCCCCCCTCTTTCTCTCTCTCTCTCTCTCTCTCTCTCTCTCTCTCTCATACATAATAAAAGTAATAAACTACAGTCTTCAGAACTCATGCGCACCAGAAAACTACGCACCAAACTGAACGCTCGATACGATTGCTTTTTATGACATGCACGGTGCTATATATTACGAAATGAACATGCAAAAATACAAATGTTACATAGCAATAAACATTGTTATTTTTTAAAAAAACATGCTTGAAGTAAACAACTTTTAATTATAGCCATCATCTTCCTTATCTCAATTGCCACCTTCCTGCCAAATTTAAGGCCTGAAGAGTGTATAGTTTGGTCAGTTGGTCATGTCAAAGGTTGCAAGTTACTGAAATAAATAATAGATACAAATAGAATTGTTTAAGGATAGTGTAAAATTCTCGTGTGACCTCCCTCTCCCTATCACCCCTCCCTCCCCCACGCCCCCAGCCCCGCCTCTTTTTCCTGAGCAGTCCTTTCAGTGCAGTGGAACACGATCAGTAAATTAAATGTAACAGGCATTTAACCATGATTATTGTATTCATGTTACTTTAATCCATGCGTTCGAATTTGAGTTTGGGTTTTACGGTGCGTCGGCAGGATAACGGCTACATTAGCGCATATCACAGTCTATTTGGGGGAAATGTTCTTTATTTATGTTTCGTATTCAGAGCTTCTAAATTTTACAGTAGAATTAAATAGTTTCGTATACTTTTATCACATCGGTAAAATTCTCAAAAGTTATTTTGTAAAATAGTTTTGAAAAAAGTTTTGAAAATGAATATAAACGTTTTTAAATCAATATGTAGATCTTGGCCTTTCTCAGGACGCGCTCGAGGTCGACAACAGAAAATAACTCTTGCATGGATCCGCAGATATAGTGCTGTATCCTTCCGAATGTGTGACATGCAATTGCCAGCTATCAATAAAGCATCCTTTTGATTTATTCCATGCCAAAACGAACTGTTTTCCCAAGTATTTATGTACTGTATTATGTCAGCCTTCCCTTAGGGACGGTCAGAGCATCTTGCTGACATTTAATGGCTGAATCAAGGTGAATATATTATAGGATGGCTCTTTGCCTGTGCATTTCATCAAATGGCAATGATCAGTTGTACCATTTGGCATGACTTCACAGAGCATAATACCGTATACCGCAATCAGATATGGAGAAAACAGAGAAAACCCTTATAGGTACAATGCACAAAATGTCAATCATTGTCTAAGCGGTTAAAATGCCTGCTAGTTGCATTGTAGTTGATTGTTATGACAGGGGTGGAAAGGATGGATCCCAGCTGGCCAGATTGCATACCATCCGTGTAAACAAGGGAAAAGAAGTGAAAGAATTGACAGAACGTCTCCCATTGAACATGTGCGCACGTGCCTTTGTTTACTGTAGCCACCTACTTTTAGCTCGCGGGCGGTTGATTTGTGACTCGCAATGCAAATTAGCCAACGAATCAAAATCAATGCCGCAATCGCCCTGGGGGGAGGGGGTGGGGGGGTGGAGGGCGACGTTGTACTTCGTCCGGGGGATCGTTTACTATGAAGTAAAAGATCCGGAGGAACAAATTAGCACTTTATCCCCCCCCCCCCCCCAACCATATAAAGTAAACATTCCCCAGAGAGCTTTTGCTTTTTGCTTCATAGCAAACGTCCCCCCTAGAATAAATACATGTGCATAGAAATAAATCCGTGTCTTACATACGGAATAATGTAAGTTTATGAAGCCAATAAATAAGGAAATGTATTTTACACTGCAGCCTAATTACCCATAATTTCAGCGATTTAAACTAGACTAAGAGAGAAATAAGAACGACAAAGGAAGGCCCATGTAACAATACTACTGACGTGGTTATTATTTGTTTTCTTCCTTTTCTCTTTTCCTTTCTGTCTTTCCCGTTCTCTTGCCGCCTCACTTCTTCTTCATTTGCTGTTCCAATCTACATTTTAAAATATCTATTTATTTCTGTGACGGGGGTTGTGTCAAATTTATATAAATAATTTTATTTGATCGTTCGTTTTTGTTTGTTTCGTTATTGTCTTTTTGCGTTATTTTATTTGTAGATTTACATCTGTTTACTCGTTGCTTTTATCGTAATATTTACCTATAATTCTTATACATGTGTATGTGTATGGGTGTGCATGCATATGTGTTTGTATGTGAAAATAAAATGACAAACAGAATGAGATAGCTCGGAATGGTCAGTTCCTGTCGGGTGTCATAGATTGGGTCAAAATTGGACCAGAAAAGGTAGGGAATGTCATTGGCCGCATGGCCCTCAGAAACCGATGATAAAATGATGTGAAGACAAAAGCATGTTCTTTCTGCCATTTGAAATGGGGTGTGTGTGTGGGGGTGGGGGGTGGGGGTGGGGGTGGGGGGGGGGGGGGGTAAAGCTCATGTCATACTTGGGAAGTTGAGACTGTCGTGACTATCACATCAGACCCAGTGTCATCAGTCTTTCTCCTTTTCAGGAGCAGATGCAACGACTCGGCGATGGGTTTTGCGATTGTTTTCTTCCCAGCCGTAGCTCTTGCAGTTGGTTTGTTCCCCTTTCAGCTATTTTCTTCTCACTTGCAACCTAGACACGAGTGGAATAGCTTAATTTCTCTGATGCCTGTTGTAAAAGGGGCCGATGTTGGGTCGGAACTGTAACTAATTGATGTTTATCCTTTGCACACCCAGTTTATTACTGACTTCTTTAGTCACCAGATGGAGTTTTATTGGATAGTTGACCATCAAGCTTGTTTGTTCCTTCGCAGAGCGCATTTTTAACTTCTTGATCCAAACCATTTTGGAGTTTGACTTGTCCACTTCCATGTATCTTGCCTATTGTTTCCAAACATGACTTTTGCAGTAGAAGAAGCTCTAATTTGCTTTTGTTGTGCTTTCAACGGGTTCCAGTATTCTCGAGGTTTCAATTACTGTTATCTATTTTTCTCTGTTATTAGCAGCCAGAGTGACGAATCAAATTATTGTGATATCACGCTGCCAAGGGTCCTGATATCGTACAGATCAAATTGACAGGTGTTTTTGAAAGACACACTTTTCCATTTGGCATTCCGGCAACAGATGTGACTTACAGTGGAAATACAACAGTGTACAAATGAGGCTGGACTCATTTTTAGCCATGCTCCTGTATGATGCTGGAATCAAAGAAATACTTGGCGGTGTAAATCAAAACTGAGTCGTTGGTGGCCGTGGTCAGACACTGATCAGATCAGTGAGATCACTCACAAAAGCTGTGTTTTTATACCCCTAAATAGGACGAATCTATTTCAGTTTTAACACATTTGATGAAGGGGTGCAATTTTCAAGATTTGCTAATACACCGCTGTTTTCTTTCATCTTCTTGTCATCGTTGCTAAGACACCACCCCTAGACGACGGAAATAGTCCAACTGTCTACTTTTGACATGTGTCAGGTGAGCGGTTGAAGCGTTTTTGTAAAAAGTTCTTGAAACCAAGGTCATTAACCATCGTAATTTCTTTTTATTGTGAATAATTGACTTAAATAGTAATTATATGAGAGAGGGAGAGAGAGAGAGAGAGAGAGAGAGAGAGAGAGAGAGAAGAGAGAGGGAGAGAGAGAGAGATCCAAAAGGAACTGTTGTAGAAATAGTATTACTTGCGGTAGATGTAGGAGTTGTTGTTGTTGTTGTTATCGTTGTTTTATCATTGCTGTCAGAGGAGAGAGAGGTCATAAGAAACTATGTCTAAGAATGGTCAGATGCCCGGTGGTCAAGTTCTGTTTTATTTTAATTTTTGTTGTTGTTGTTTTTATTTTCGGAAACGACGAAATTAGCAACAGCATCAACACTGTCGAGACTGGTAGTCCTATTAACTGATAAGCATAAAAGTATCGAACCTAACTGTATGCAGTGGTAGGGATTAATATACAGATTTTAAATGAGAAGTATTCACTGGGCCAGAATTTCTGTCCTCAATAATTGTTACAAATTGTCGAAAATCTTCATTTCTGGTAAAATAAAGGGGGGGGGGGCCTTTACTGTGAAATATTTGTTCCGGAGCGGGGGGCGGGGGGGGGGGGGCGTCTACAATATAGTACTTGTTCCGGGGGGACCAACAACTTCATAGCATTTGTTCCGGCGGGACCAATTGCAATGGGGGAACAAATACTTCACAGCTCCCACAAAGCGTGAAACACGAAGTACTTGTTCCGGGGGAAAGTCTACTATGGGGGAACAAATACTTCACAGCTCCCACAAAGCGTGAAACACGAAGTACTTGTTCCGGGGGAACGTCTACTATGGGGGAACAAATACTTCACAGCTCCCACAAAGCGTGAAACACGAAGTACTTGTTCCGGGGGAACGTCTACTATGGGGGAACAAATACTTCGTCACACGTGTGGGCCTTCATGGGCAATTAAAAGGCATACTGTTTAAGACATCTTTTCAATATGATATTGTGTTTACAAGTAGCCTGTATCGCGGAAGCGAAAGCGTCTGAGTGGATGAGAGAATGGACCGGTGAATTTTTTTCCTGTCGAAACACTAATAGGAGTAAAGGCCAGATCATTCTAGTGGATAAAACGTTCCGTGTTGATAATTTTAAATTCCTGCCATTTAATACACGATGCATAGGAATTGAATTTGAAAGCAAAATAAACTATATGCTGTATTTCACTGTTACGGTTCTGCAAAGCCGCAGGAGCGTGAAGGTTTTATAGAGCAGTTGAGTAATATCATCAGTGAGATAAACCAGAGCAGTTTAATAATATGTGGGCACTTTAATTATGATTTTAAACAATGATCTAGATATGATTTCGGGGGCGACACAGGGAAAGAAAGAAGTAGAATTATTCTTAAATGTTGTTCAGGCATGGGATTTAATATATGACTGTTGGAGGGGATTAAATAAAGTCCAATAAAGAACCTTTTGTGGCCAGGAGACTAGATTATATTCTTTGCGATAAAGAATTAATATTATGTATAACAAGAAATTAATGCCGAAATTAAACATGTTTCGTCCACAGACCATGGTGCAATTATCGTAGAAATGTGAGAACATGGTTTCCGGACAGGCCCCTCCAGGTGTCAATTCAACGCGTCATAATTCAATAATGCATGTTTAGTAAACCATTATGAACACAATTTATTTCAAATTTGATAGCAGATAAGGAACAGAATGATCTGGAGTACCGAACAAAATGCGAACTGCTAAAAGCATCGATTTGCTTAGAATGTATGCAGTATAGCAAGAGCCATCCTATAAATAATCACAGAAGAGATGAACTGGAAGAGGAAGTAAATGCCATCTCAAAAGTTGTCGCACAGTTCCCGGATGATAAAAAAACTGCAGAAGAAATAATGAATACATGAAAAAACAATTAGCAATTGAATTATTAGCAAAAACAAAAGGAGCAATAATAAGATCCAGAGTCAAATGGATTGAGGATGGAGAAAAAAACACCAAGTTCTTTTTAAATCTGGAAAAGGCCAGGGGAACATGCAATACAATAAAACAAGTTAAAAATGGGGATGGCGAAATAACAAGGAACCCGTTAAATATTCTTCGGGAAGCACAAAAAATGTATGAACATCTTTACACCAGAGAAGCACCATTGACGGCGGTGGGTGATAAATGAGATAATTTCTTAGATGGTATAGTTTATGACACTGACTGATTAGCTGGGGAAGACAAGGAATGGTGTGATTTGGACACTAACTTGGAGGAGCTGGGAAAAGCATTGAAAGGACTTAATAATGACTCGGCTCCCGGACCAGATGGACTTAAGGCTTGTTTTTATAAAGTCTTTTGGCGACGCTTAAAAAAAAGGGTTGTACATGTATTCTATGATAATTATATAGAATCGATAGAGCAGGGAGAAATATCGGTATCATCACTATGGTACACAAAGGCAACAACAGTAATCGACAAGATCTGAACAATTGGTGACCAATAACACTAACTTAATGTTGACTATAACATCTTTACAAAAGCTTTGGCTTTGAGCCTGCGAAAAGTTATAAAAAGTATAGTGCATGAAAATCAAAGTGGGTTTGTTAAAGGGAGGTCAATTACGTCACATAGCAGAGTGATAGATGGCGTCGTCAATTATGTAAATAAAGAGGATGTGGGAAGTTTGATTGTGTAATTGGACTACCAAAACGCCTTCGAAACAATGAACAAAGAAACAATATTGGTAGACCTTGAGAGATTTAATATTGGTCCAAAATTTATCCATTATATACAAACGATGATAACAAACACGCAGAGCTCAGTAAAGAATGTTGGGTGGTTCTCTAAATGGTTTAAGGTAGAGCGAGTCGTGTGCAGGGATACTGTGTTAGTCCCCTGCTTTTTATCTTAGTTGTAGAAATGCTAGCAATAAAACTTAGGACTAATGAAGAGGCAAAAAGAATTATGAGTGAAGGAGGTGTAACAGATAAGCTAAAAGTCTTGCAATATGCAGATGATATGACTCTACTCGTAAAAGATAAAACTAATCTTTGTAACAAATTTAAAATAATGGAACAGTTTTCATATATTTCAGAGCTAAAGCTTAATAGACAAAAATCAGTGGGAATTGGGGTGGGAAGTAATAAAGAATGAGAGGAAAAGCGGGGAAGGAATAACTTTGGTAGAAAAGGGAAGTAATATAAAAATACTGGGGATACACTTTAACCCTACGGTCGAGGCATCTAATATCTCACAAAATTGGACGGAAAAAAATAAACGGCATTAAAACTCTGATTTGTAGATGGTCCAAAAGAAATCTATCATTATATGGAAAGACTAGCAAATTAAAACGTTTTTATTATCAAAATTAAACTACACTATCCAGGCCCTATCTCTACCCCAGGAAACACCGGCTGAAGTAGACCAAATCATATTCAAGTTTCTGTGGTACAAAAGTATTCAAATAAAAAAAAAGAGCTTTTGAAAAAAATCAAGCGAAATACTTTACGCAGAGAACCAAACTAGGGAGATTTAGGAGTAATAAGTGTAAAGGAATAGCAAAACGTCTTTTTTTTTTTATAAAATGGTTGAAAGAATAATGTTTACAAAAGTCATTATCTAACACCAGGAGTAAAATTAGCCAGTCATCTCTGCAAAAAGCTGGTAAGCTTACCTTACTTAAACAAGTCAGATATTAAAGCAAGAGAACTAGAAGTAAAATCAGTAGGTACGTACAATAAACTCTGTTGTTTTTGTTGTTGTTGTTTTGGCAGAATGTAACTAAAACTTGGTTAGATTGAAAAAAAAAGGGATAAGGAAAAAGAAGACGATATTGCTCAAAATAGTTTAGACCGGGAACCGCTAGTCAACAACAATAATATTAGATATAGAAAATTTTACTCGTTGTCTCCGAGCTGCCGGTATACCGGCGCAAGATTCTGGCCCGTGATGATGAGTTGCCGATATGTCATTTATTTCGTTTACATGTAAACAGAATAGTTTTTCATATATCTAATTATACAATCAATTTCCAACATTTTCATGTATAACACTCCATATTTTGACCCAAAAGTGAACATTTAATAATGGTTTAAGTGGCAGGGGGCGTACATTTAGGTTCCGGAGACAAAGGGATAATAAGACACTGTCGATAGAAAAATTGGTTAGAGGGGAATAAATATTTGTGTCAAATGTTTAATGAAAACAAAAGGAAAACCTTGCAAGATATTACTCGGATAGTCCGACATTATTCTGGAATCCATTTAGACTATTGGGCAGTTACAAATGCGATTGAAAAAGATTGGAAGGACATTTTTGTAAAAACCAGAACGGAAGTCAAACCTACTTTGCATACAGAAGATGAGGTAGATGAAAATGTAAAAGATATTTTTAAACTAACGAATAAAGAAATTAGATAGAAATTAAAAAATAACAAAAACTCGGCGATCTGTAGCTCGGGTTTCAGGAAACGAAAAACCATATCGACATATTAAATAACATCCTTATTTTGATACCGGGTTAGAGCTTCTAACGAAGCCAGATTGAAGCTCTTACATTTTAAAATTTTGCATAATATTTGCCCAACGAATATTCTCTTACATAAAATAAAAGTAAAGGAAAGTAATAAATGCGAGCATTGTAAGACATCTGATTTTATAGAGCATTTCTTTTTCCATTGCAGCAAATTGAAAGATCATTGGCCCTATGTGGTCCAGCACATTTTAACTAAAATTGGAAAAAGAATTGAAATGAATGAGAAAACTGGACTTTTTGGAATATTCGGTGCTGACTAAGACTCTTATTGTAAACCAAAATACTGTTGATGACATTAACACTATACTATTAGTTGTTAAAATGTGTATGAGTAAAGTAAAATATGGTAAATTAGTTAAACTTAAATTGCATTTGAGACAGAAATGCAGATAAGAGAAAAATATCTTAAGGTATATCACGGATAAATAATCAAAGACTAAATGGATGACTGAAAGGTGTGGAGAATGAATAAGTGAGATAAGAATAAAGCGATTGCAAATAAACTTAACCACAACAAAAAAAAAAAAGTGGGGGGGGGGGGGCGGGGGTGGGGGGGTGGGAGGATTACGAAAGGATGAAAAATGCAAGAATTAGTATTCCAAAGTGCATGAAGACTACGTCCTTAATACTACTATTCTTATCCTACTGTCGGCAATATATTATTACCATCTGGTTTAATAATACCGCATCTGGCTGATAATAATGTTTTTTGTTTTTTTTTCTGTTACCAGGCTTAGTATATGTTGAGATTTTTATACATTATGTCTTTATTATTATATTTTTTTTTTTTTAATTTACTGTCCTGCTTTCCACGTACATCATACTATTCTGCAATGGTGCATGCACTCATTCATTGTTTTAAAAATATAAATACTATTGTAAGGACCCGTTCAAAGAACGTTTTGCATCTAGTTACTCAGTCGGCACACAGTCTATGTAGATCAAGGTCAAAGAGGTTATATATAGCTAGAGGTCAGACGCAAGTCTCCGCGTGGCGTCGTCGGTAGGTGAAGTAAAGATGGCGGCCAACTTACGGCAAGCCTGCCTCGACCTTGACAGTACGGCTAAAGTAAAGCCAACTTACGGCAAGCCTGCCTCGACCTAGACAGTACGGCTAAAGTAAACAAATCTAAGTCTAAAATAATAGGGTCTTTCAGATTGTTTGAACGGGGATTACAGTAGTAATGAGCAGACTTAATTTATGGATTGGGTGGACCACGAAAATGTAAAAAATGTAATCCCACCAAAAGAAAAAAAAACAAACATTATGAATTATGACAAAATACAAAATGTACGGATAAATTTGAACCTCCATCTCTAAAGAGAAATGAACAAGAATAAAATACCGAGGCCTTCCGACAAAAACTACTTTCGTTAGCACTGGCCTTGACACAGTATTTGCAATCGCTTGCCGTAAGAAAAGATGGCTGCCGGGCTTTCTATTTGCGGACATGTGACGTGACCGAGTCTTACCTCTAGGTTTATTATAAACTCTTTGATCAAAGTAGAAAACTACGCGCACAATCGGCACACAGATTATGTAGCTCTAGGTAGAAAATAACTCACAACTGGCACAGCAACACCCGCATGACCCGTGCATAAGGCAGACGGCACAGAAACTCATGCCTTCAAACTTTGAAAGGCAGTCGGAAGTTGAAAGATGAAACAAAACAAAGGCAGGAGGGAGGCAATCATTGTTGAGGAGAGAGCATTATTCGATATTTTTAGGCCCATTTTCATTTATTGCAAAATTACGATACTTCGCTTTCATGTCAAAGGAATAGACATAGCAGCAAAAAGAACTATCTTTCACATGTAATTTTTTCAGGTCTGGGCATTTCTTCCTCGCAGCAGTGAATTTTTTTCCTTGCTGTTTTTTTATATAGATACCAGCTGCTTAAACTGAACTGTAAAACCCGTCAGCTGATAATGAAAAGACCAAACTGGTTCGAAAATAGCCGACAACACAGAATTCAGCAATTGACAGTTCTGGGATATAAAAGACTTCAATTGGGTCCGATCCCCAGGATAGTCCTTACAGACAGCTGTATATTTATTAACTTGACCATTACCTGGATATATACTTACTTTCATACTTATATATGTATTTATCTAACTGGACACTATGAACGTATTTTTAGGTACTTTTTGCAATTAGTTTTTTTGTTGTTGTTTTCTATCGTTTTGTTTTGTTGTTTTTTGTTATGTTTTAGTTTTTGTGTGGGTGTTTTTTTTTTTTGTTTGTTTTGTTCAATTCGCTTTCTGCTTTTCCAATTTCTTTTAATTATATAAATATATGCCAGTCCTATTTGGTGATCTCTAATCACCGAGTCATGCGCGAAATGAATGCCTTCCACATGGCATTTGATTCTGAGCCCTAAGAAAAGAAAAATATGACCAAAGAAAAAAACGACAAAATGATGGTACCTTCCCTCCAAGAAATGCGTAGGAGGACAGGCGCTTTAGGTGTGCAACA
The DNA here is from genome assembly GCA_963931925.1 of Onchidella celtica. Lineage (NCBI taxonomy): Eukaryota > Metazoa > Mollusca > Gastropoda > Systellommatophora > Onchidiidae > Onchidella > Onchidella celtica. The sequence continues at coordinate 47,083,574 of OZ007575.1, read as the reverse complement.
CAAACATAGCGATATATACACAATAGTGCCCGATGGGAGGAATTTAAATCGAAAATAACATGAGCGAAGAGGATACTTATAATACTTTTAATAGACTGACATTATCTCCCAATGCCGCCCCCCCCCCCCTCCCACAACAACAACAACAAGAAGAAACGTGTACAAAGACACGCAAGTTGTGCTAGTTGCTTTATGATAGAGAGGGGTCATTATCCTAGAATATCCGGAGGATGGAGGGTGGGGGGGGGGGTTAACATAGAATTAGGGGGGAAGGGGGTATTCCAAAATATCACACCGGCGCTGATATTGAAACTTTATCTTTCGCCACAGATCAATTATGTATGCCTGGCTTTGAGTGCCCTAATTCTTTTCTACAGATCTCCATCATCTGAAAATAACTGTCTAAATATCATCTTGCTATTATTCAATATCACACCAGGAGAATTTTCTGTTTGCCATTTCGCCGATTGTTACTCAGTGGGATGCGACAGACTGTGTGTGTATCAAAACCATAGCCAACAGCTCGAGTTCTTGAATAATCCATGACCTGGTCAGCTTTAAAGGCCAGTTCTTTGACAGTCCTTCATGTTTTCACTAAGTTGATATTCCAGTGGCAAATACTTCTATGTCGACGTCAACACCTACTGTTACTGCGATTTCGTTCTGTTCTGATGTTAGGAGTGTAACTGCGCAACTTTACTTGGCAACTATAGAAGCAACTTTCACCACTACAGTAACTGCGCTGAAACCTCTAGACTACAACCAAAATACATCTGTTATTTGTGTGGTTTCTCTATTTGGATTTTACTTCAGCAGGTAAGATTTATCATGGCAAAATTAGGACAGATGTCAGTGCTGAAATTTACCATCTTCAGAAAGAGATTAAAGAGTTTGTGTAGCCTCTCTGCAATCACAATGGGATTCTTTGAAATGCCGCTACAGTCAGAGCGTACGGTATTGTATCCACTACGTGGTGCCATGTAAATAGATAGATAGATAGATAGATAGATAGATAGATAGATAGATAGATAGATAGATAGATAGATAGATAGATAGATAGATATATAGATAGATAGATAGATAGATAGATAGATAGATAGATAGCTAGAAATATAGACAGGTGGTCAGATAAACAGAAAGACAGAAAGACAGACACACAGATAGAAAGATATATAGATAGATAGCTAAACAATAGATATAGATAGATAGATAGATAGATAGATAGATAGATAGATAGATAGATAGATAGATAGATAGATAGATAGATAGATAGATAGATAGATAGATAGATAGATAGATAGATAGATAGACAGACAGACAGACAGACAGACAGACAGATAGATAGATAGATAGATAGATAGATAGATAGATAGATAGATAAATAGATAGATAGATAGATAGATAGATAGATAGATAGATAGATAGATAGATAGATAGATAGATAGATAGATAGATAGATAGATAGATAGATAGATAGATAGATACATAGACAGATACATAGATAGATATAGATAAATAGATGGGCGGATAGACAGATGCATAATTAGATACATTAATACACAATCAGAGATATAGATAGATAGATAGATCGATAGATAGATAGATAGATAGATAGATAGATAGAGATAGATAGATAGATAGATAGATAGATAGATAGATAGATAGATAGATAGATAGATAGATAGATAGATAGATAGATAGATAGATAGATAGAAAGAAAGATAGACAGGCAGGAAGAAAGACAGACAGGTAGATAGATAGTCGGACAGAAAGACAGACGGCCGGACGGACAGATAGATCGATAGATTGATAGATAGAGAGAGATATATATATGCATTGACAGATAGAAAGATAGATAGATAGATAGATAGATAGATAGACAGATAGATAGATATATAAATAGATAGATAAATAGATAAACAGGTGGATAGATAGATAGACAGACAGCCAGATAGATAGATAGATAGATAGATAGATAGATAGATAGATAGATAGATAGATAGATAGATAGATAGATAGATAGATAGATAGATAGATAGATAGATAGATAGATGGACAGTTGAAGGATAGACAGACAGAAAAATTGACTGACAGACAGTGGGACACACGAACCGACATATAGACTGACAGACAGAGGGACACACAGACAGACAGATAGACTGACAGACGGAGGGACAGATAGATAGATAGATAGATAGATAGATAGATAGATAGATAGATAGATAGATAGATAGATAGATAGATAGATAGATAGATAGATAGATAGATAGATAATGAGGTTGTATGTTTCTGTGTATAGAATGGACCAGATGTGTTGAACAAACCATGGTTGTCTCTACACGACTCAGACACCGCAGTGGCTTTCGGCTGTTTATACTTTTGCACGGTCTACTAGTCAGGTTTGGTCAGCACATCAGACCTTTTCCATTAGAACCTGAGGAATGCCAACAACACGACATCAACCTTTTGCTTATCGCAGATGCCAGGGAAAATATCCCTGTTACTTCTCAAGGACTTCATACACAAATGCTATTTTTCCTAGAACTCGTGGATCTGTTTCTCCCCGACCCAGAAGAGCCAGTGGGGCAGATTACAAGTGGCTTTGACTATCAATACTAATTCGGACCCGCTAAAGCAAATCTCCTTTCAAGAGTACCAAGACTGGCCAGAATTTCAAAGTCTCATGTCGAATATGACAATGTCTAAAGATAGTTCTGGCGATCTCGGGAATATAAATAACAATAACCTTGATTTTCTCCTGCAGCCATTTGATTCTTTGCCCAAGGACAGAGAAAAAGCGATACACCTTGTGATAATGGTGCTGGCGGACGACATTTCCACTGACTTAGTGCGAGACATCGAAACTAGACAGAGTAGACAATTCCATCAACAATGGGATGTCCGGATCTTTGTGGCCATGGTCGGGTCTTTGACAGCTGTGGAGAGAGGAAATGTTGCAGCAATCAGACATAAGGTTATGGTACCATCATACGAGGATCTTCTTGAGAACCCATATTTTGCCATGGCTATTTGCAAACAGTGTCGAGACCAACATTTAGATAGGCGCCTGGTAGTGAGTGACAGATTTGAAAACCAGGCAGGCTACAGCTGTTACGAACTGTATAAGTTAGAGACAAAAGTGACTTGGCCGGAAGCTTCACAGGGGTGTATGATGAGAAAAGCTCAGTTGCCCATGTTGGAAACGATGCTTGAGTACAGGTTTATAAATTTCTTCTTAGAACGTTGGATACCAAGCGAAATCACGGATGTATACATTGGTTTATCCACAGACACAAATACATTGGGCAGAGGTATTCGATGGGTGAATAAACGACCTGTCATCTTATATGAGATATTCGGTATGTATTTCACAGTAATGAGTAATGGGGAATGCTATATCCTCAATTTGGACTTCAGTTTCCCCTCCAACGTTTTGCCTTCCACCGATGTAGGTTGTGGTCTTGCCATTAATGATCTAGTTTTGTGTGAACGGTCTCTCGATTATCCTTTGGACGAAAGAGGTGAATATTTCAGACCAGCTCCAGCCACTATCACCAGTTTTATCTCAGCTTTTCACCGTGGTGATTTTGTCCAAATTGATGGGAAAATTATGTCTCTGTCCGCCGCCGTACGAGACACCTCACATTTGAAAACGCTACAACAAAAACAAATATGGAACATGCCTTTGTTCACTTGTGATGGAGGAAATCAGGTCCAGCAACTTGCTTACATTAATGTGTGTGATCATGTTGATGACTGTGAGAATGGCCAAGATGAGCAGATATGTCAGTACAGAACGTGTGATCCGCAGCAGGAATTTACATGTCCCACTGGCCAATGCATACCTCTGGAGGCACGCTGTGATCTATACAGAGATTGTCCAGACGGCAGTGACGAGGTCGACTGTCAGGGATGCATTGGACGCCGCTGTTGTGACGGGACTTGTTTGGAGATGACGAACTGAACTGTCAGAAGTGCTCGCCTGGCTATGAATTTGATGCTTATTCAACTGTGGAAAGTGATGAACGCTCATTTGTCTCTGGTAATTTACCAGACCGAAAGAAATGCGTTTTCATTTGCAACAGAACACAGTGTGTTTCACCCTCACAACTAAATGATGGTATAATTGATTGTAAAGGCCCAGAGGGACATTTGGATGAAACAATTGGGAAACTGCCGTCTTATTTCTGGCCTTATTGGAATCCCTTGTGTACATACATCAAAGACAGATATGGTGGAATGTTGAGCAACAGACACAGAATTGTCCCGGAGATCTGCTCGTATTTTCTGTGTCCCGAAGGCTATGTCAAATGTCCAGAATCATACTGTATTCCTCTTCATTATCTTCAAGACGGTAATCCCGACTGTCAGTTTGGCGAGGATGAGATGTACATTGAGCATCACAATTGTTCTGGCAACTTTGCCTGTTGGAATAGTTCGGTATGTGTCCATCCTGACTTAGTTTGTGACGGCCATTCTGACTGCCCATCGGGTGATGATGAGTTGTCTTGTGATGTTACTTGCATGCCAGGTTTCTTCTGTTCTGGAGGATCTGTCATTGTGTCTGACTTTAAAACTTCCCAGCCTCTGCAAAGTTTAGCCTTCATTGATCCGGAAACACGTTATCTTGACCTTTCCGGAGTTGACCTTTCTTCAGAATTTTCTCATCAAGAACGCGGTAATTTCCTTCACTTGGTACGCTTGCGCCTTTCGTACTGCAGTTTGAAGGATGCACTGGGGCACTTTGCCCAAAATATTGCTGGCCTGGCTACCGTTCACTGGGTGGATCTGAGCTTTAATCTTATCACAGAAGTCACAAGGCACAGCATGTTCATTTATATGACAAATCTACAATATCTAGATCTATCTCACAATAAACATTTGTCCATAATTCATGAAGGCGGTCTGCACCCTGTTTCCAAGTCTTCGCAACTACGAAATCTGAAACTTTCTCATACCAGCATCACCAGCTTAAGTGGATCCTGTTTTCTTGGCATCAGAACTCTACAGTATCTGAACCTGAGCCAAACGTCCTTAAACAATTTAAATAAGATTTCCATCCCAGGAGGCTTTGTTCTTGGAGAACTGGATCTGCGACAGACAAGGATTGAAACAATCCAGTCTGGTGCCCTTGAGAATCTTAAAATCCAAGACAGTCTGTACACAGACAATTACCAGGTATGCTGTCCACAGGTGAGAGGGTCACAGGTTCCAGAACATACCTGTCATGCCACCGAAGATGCTATCTCATCCTGCACTCACCTGGTGGGGAGACAGTGCCTGCGAGGTCTTATGTGGTCGATGGCAGTAGTTTCCTTTGTCGGTAATGTCATGCTGCTTGTCTGCAGATGTATGGCAAGTGAAATGTACACAACAGAAACTGTCAAGATATTGAGATCTAATCTGGCTATATCTAACATGTTGATGGGAGTATACATGTTCATTATTATGGGTGCTGATGTTTACTACACAGACACATATGTACTAAACGAATACTGGTGGAGACACAGCGAGTTATGCCAAACTGCAGGAGTTCTGGCTACTCTCTCCATTGAAACATCGCTCTTGTTCATTTGTCTGATGACTATTCATGGATAGAGAAGTGTAAGGCTTTCTTCAGACGAAGGCAAGGATTCTAAAGTGGCAGTAATTACCATATGTTGCATAGCGATCTGGACCACTTGCTTCTTGCTTGCTGTTCTGCCCGTCGTACCGACCTTTAAGTACTGGAAACTCTACTCTTCCAATGGAATGTGCTTGGAATTACCATTCAAAACAAAGAGATCAGATGGAAGTCCCTATTCTCTGGCTGTTTTTGTAGTCTTCAATTGGATCATTACCTTGGGCATAGCTGGTGGTCAATTTTTAATCTACAGAGCAGACTCTACCGAGAGAAAGGAAACATCAGCCCAGGGTCACAGTGGACAAGAAAATATCTGTGTTGCTAGGCAACTGGCCTGGATGGCAATAACCAACATTCTGTGTTGGATGTCCATAGGGGTGCTGGGATGGCTGTCATTAAGTGGGCAAGAAATCGGTTCTGATGCCATCGCCTGGTGCACTGTCATCCTAGTCCCCATCCATTCTGTGCTCAATCCCATCATTCAACTCCTACCCATCATTCGGAACAAATGGGAGGCATTTAAATATGGTACGTCTCCACAGTGACCGTTTCCACCAGGGGGGGGGGGGTGGTGTGGGATTTCGGCTGACTATTTAACATAAAGTATAGTGCATTTCTTCAACATGTCTAAGTCTTCATTACTTGACTTTGGTGGGTCATCTGTGTGACTAGAGAGGAATGTCACAATTTTACACTCGAACCTGAATCAAATATGCTTGGAATGTGTTATCACTGTGTTTGTATGACAGACAAGTCGAGACTGTCGTGTTTTAAAGTGGAAGGAGGTCAAATCTGATCCGAGAATTTATATTCAATCCTATATTATACTTAAGAGCTCTGAATACAAAACACAGATAAAGAATGTGTACCAAGTAGATCGTGAGGGCCGCCAAATGGCCCTTATCCTGGCGACGCGGCATAACCCCCAAACTGAAACTCAAAGCCGGGAATTCATGTCAGTTTGATCACTCCATCAGAACGACAGAAAAGTTGACTCAAGAGTGAGAAGTAACGTGTATTCTTGACATGACTTTATGTCCCTGACATTACGAATAGGTTCCTCCAAAGCACTCTCGGCGAATTTTATTTCCACAGAAAGTGAAGTCAATAGTGTTGAATAGAGGACAACAACAACAGTGGAACGAAATAAGCAGTAAATTCATATAGACTAAAACTTTTCCTTATAACCAATGGCACTGTTGGCAAAATGGATGAGACACCGGCACCGACAGAGAAAAGATAGAAAGGTGGCTGATGAATGCCGGGAGTCATAGCCTCGGTGTGGCCGGGGTTTCTAGAAGATGTCAGGAAGTGAAAGACCGAAACATATAATCAAAGAATCCACTCTTCTTCTGAAGATTGTCATCTGTCTCGCTCCACCTGAAGAATTACCGCTGTTGAATGGATTCATGTTAAAAATAAATGCTAGGAAACGTTTGGAGAAGCAAAGATGACATTTGATTATGGATAGGCCTTTGAAATGTTACAATAATAGAAATACACCCAAAAAAATGAAGTTCGTATGTCATTATTTTTTTTCATTGCGTTCTACATGTTACAGTGAGTTTCCACGGAATTACCGACATTTCAAGGCCCCGTTTGTTCTCAGCTGTGTTATTTATTAAAGTGCTGTTTGTAAACGATGTTTATGTCACCTCACAAATTGAAATAGAAAGTGATTACTTCCTGCCTGCCGGTGTGTTACTCTATCTGTAATACCCAAGACCTAATCAAGATTTTGCCGGAAGTACCGGTCTATTTTCATCATTGTCAACTGTCAAGAGCGATTAATACTACATTAACGGACAGTTTGCGAAGATTATTAGCAGACCTACAGTAAATGTTTACTAACTAGCCTTAGATAGTTTCATCAGCGTTTGCTATCAATTTAAAAAGAAATACAGAAAGGCAGACGGACACAAGACAAAAAAATGATGCAAGACAATTTAAAGGGTGAGGGTTTGTTTGCAATGGTTGATGCAATGGGGACAAGGTGGTCTAGAGGCAAGGTGCTCGCCTCTCATGCCAAGGGTCCCGGGTTCTAAACCCGGGCAGTGCAGGCATGTTGGAAAGTGGATTTTTCTCATATTTTCAAGTCCCTGGTCCTATTGGGGGGTAGGATCGAGTAGTTCTTGGAAATTGGATTTTTCTCATATTTTCAAGTCCCTGGTCCTATTGGGGGGTAGGATCGAGTACCCAGTCTTCTCGGATAAGGACGAAAAAATTCGGAGGGCCCGTGTGCACGTTGCGCACGTTAAAGATACCTTGGCAGTTGGAAATCGTAAAGAGCAGGCCGAAAGGCCGCTGCCCGGGCAAAATTGAAATTAATAGATTAAAAATGTATCCATATCATCTCCCCCCCCCTCCCCCCCCCCCAAGAACAAGAAATAATAAAACAAGTAAAGTGAGGTGTAAATGCCAAGGGCAGCGAACCTCCTAAAATAAAGACCTCAAATCATTGCAATGGTTGATTTTTGAAACTGTTCGTTCCAGTGTCGGAGCTAACAAGGGAGCAATGGGAGGTTGGGGGGGGGGGGTGCGCTCCCCCTGAACACATCCTCCACAATCCATGTCTTTTCAACAAATTTTTTGGATTCGCTGGTTCTCTTACGCAATGAAAAGATTTTGTCAACATTGATATTCTACGAATCAAAACTTCCTTTAAATCCATCATTATAGCTTCTTGATGTTTTGATATTGCCTACGAATTAACATTAAATGTGATTCTTTTAAAAATGTATACGTTCCATGTGTTTTGATATTACATAGAAATTGTCAAAGTTTGTGCTGTCTTGAAAACTGCATCTTCTTGGTATATTTTTGATGCTAATATACAAATGAACAGTGAAATACTTCCTTTATAATCATAGCTTCCGTGTGTATAATATATTAAATTCAGATTAACTGTGGTGTACTTCCGTTTCTTTTGGCCTTAAAAAGAAATGAACAGTGTGGTGTACTTCCTTTAAAACTAACAGTATCTTCTTAGAGGTAAGCTGCTCGCCTCTCATGCCGAAGGTACCGGGTTCGAATCCCGGTCGGTGCATGCATGTTGGAAGTTTGGGATTTTTCTCATATTTTCCTTCCTGTCCCTGATGCTATGGTAGGTAGGATCGAGCACCTAGTCTTCTCGGACAAGGACGAAAAATTCGGATGGCCCGTGTGAACGTTGCGCACGTTAATGATACCTTTGCAGTTGGAAATTGAAAAGAGCATGCCGAACAGGCCGCTCGACGGGCAAAATTCTAAAAAACGAATCCCTACCACAAGAAAAATATAACAAAGAAAAGTGATATGTAAATGCCAAGGGCAGCGGACCTCCTAAAATAGAGATATAAACACATAACATTGTTTTGATAATACAGATCAACAATGAGTACTTTCTTTACTACTGTATCTTCTTCGTATTTTGATTTTGAATAGAAATTAACAATGACATGATTCCTTTAAAACTTTATCTTCTTTGCATTTTGATGTTAAATATAAAAAAAAAAAATTTAATTCTAACAATTATGTGCTTCCTTAACTATTGTCTTCCTACCTTTTTGATATTTTGTACAAACTAGCAATGGTGCACGTTCTTTGAAAATGTATTTTCTTTGTGCTTTTGATTTTAATACGTGTCAACAGTTATGCAGTTCCTTTAAGACAGTATCTTCTGTCTGTTTTGGTATGAACTACAAATTAACAATGATTTAATACCATTGAAACCGCATCTTCCTACTGTCTTGATATTAATTACTAATTAACAATGATTACTTGAAAATTATATCTTTGTTGCGCTTTGATATTAAATACAAATTAACAATGAAGAGCTTCCTTTAAAACTGTATTACTCTTCTTTGTGCTTTGATGTTTAATAATGTTAATACCTGTCTTTGCCAAACATGGTGGATTACAAAATAACTTATGAACAAATTGAGAACCACCCAGAGGACAATGGAAAGAAGAATGCTTAACATCAGATTATAGGATAAAATTCCGCACTCTGAAATACGCTAACAAAGCTAACGGACGTTGTGAAATTCCTTCTACAACAAGCTGAAATTGGGCCGGATATGTGGAAAGGACAAATGACAATAGATGGACAAAACGCTGCACTGAATGACAACCACTGACGGGGAAAAGATTGTGAGGACAACCAGGAAGAAAATGGCAGGGTGATATTAAAAAGAAAGGGTGAAGAACATGGATGAGGAAGATATGAAACAGAAAGGATTGGAGATCATTATCGGGGGGGTACATCCTGCAGTGGGTGGACAATGCCTAAGTGAAACGTGAAACAATGATGTACTTCCTTTAACACTGTAACTTCCTGGTGTTTTGATATTTAATACAAATTAGAAAAGCTGTGCTCCCGTTAATTTACTTTAAAACATTTTCTTTGTCTTTTTATATGAACTGCAAATTTAATTAACAAAGATTTCCTTCCCCAACACGTAAATCTTTCTCTGGCTTTTGATATTAAATACAAATCAACAATGCTTCCTGTAAAACTGTATCTTCTTTGCGTTTTGATATTGAATACAAATCAATAATGGTTTTTGTAAAACTGTATCTTCTTTGGGTTTTGATATTAAATACAAATCAACAATGCTTCCTGTAAAACTGTATCTTCTTTGCGTTTTGATATTAAATACAAATCAACAATGGTTTCTGTAAAACTGTATCTTCTTTGTGTTTTGATATTAAATACAAATCAACAATGTTTTCTGTAAAACTGTATCTTCTTTGGGTTTTGATATTAAATACAAATCAACAATGGTTTCTGTAAAACTGTATCTTCTTTGGGTTTTGATATTAAATACAAATCAACAATGGTTTCTGTAATACTGTTTCTTCTTTGCGTTTTGATATTAAATACAAATCAACAATGGTTTCTGTAAAACTGTATCTTCTTTGTGTTTTGATATTAAATACAAATCAACAATGTTTTCTGTAAAACTGTATCTTCTTTGGGTTTTGATATTAAATACAAATCAACAATGTTTTCTGTAAAACTGTATCTTCTTTGGGTTTTGATATTAAATACAAATCAACAATGGTTTCTGTAATACTGTATCTTCTTTGGGTTTTGATATTAAATACAAATCAACAATGTTTTCTGTAAAACTGTTTCTTCTTTGGGTTTTGATATTAAATACAAATCAACAATGTTTTCTGTAAAACTGTTTCTTCTTTGGGTTTTGATATTAAATACAAATCAACAATGTTTTCTGTAAAACTGTATCTTCTTTGTTGTTGTTGTTGTTGTTTTTTTTGGTATTAAATACAAATCAACAATGGTTCCTGTAAAACTATCTTCTTTGTGTTTTGATATTAAATTGAGATCAACAATGATTCCGGAAATACTGTATCTTCTTTGTGTTTTAAATCAACAGTGGTTCCTGTAGAACTGTATCTTCTTTGTGTTTTGATATTAAATACAAATCAACAATTATAACTGTGAAACTGTATCTTCTTTGGGTTTTGATGTCAAGCACTTAACAACTCGTGGACCAATAATGTTGTTAAATGGTTGGTTCAGGTCCTGGTCCCCCCTATTTTTTTAATGTAATCGTCCCCCCCCCCCACCTACCTAAATTTAGAACTTGAATCCGCCACTGTGGCCTTCTTGTGATGGCTCCACTTATAATCAGGATTTGATCATTAGAATCTAACGAAGTCAATGCGCCTTTCAAATCGTTTTCTCGTAGAATGCAGAATTGGCGGGAACCAATGTTAATTTCAGTCTGGGGTTATCCAGTTCTAGCCCCCTCCACCCGGGCATGTGTAAAGCATACTCTCGGGGGTTGGCTGCCCCCAGGTGACGAAAACCGCAAACCAAGGGTTGCCCTCACAAAGACCGTAACACCAGTTTTGCAAATTTTACAGCAGAGCGATTTGAAGTATCAAAATGTCTGTTACAGCCTTTAAATCCTCATCAATAGTTAGGTCAATTGATTAGACAATTGAATTCGAATCATGTCAAAATCTGATACTTATATACTCCCCCCACCGGTTGACCGTTATGATAGATCGTTGCTAAACAACTTTATCCAAGAATGCTGAATCATCATCAATCTAATTACCAACGCTGTAACTCGTCATTAGACTCACATCTATTTCAGAAAAATTGGGTCCCTCTTTCTCCTCCCACCCCCTCCCCCCCCCCCCACACACACCTTCATGCGCAAGTCTGAGATTAAAATATCATGCTAACTTTTATATTGAAACGCACAATCTACAAAATGTCCATCGTGTACGCTCGCATCAAAATGGCATTCCTTCAACCTTTCATTTTTAATTTAATCTGATTTGTAACATTGACTAGTAATGGGGCCGAATGGCGAAGTATTAATTATTATTATTTGGACTACTACCGTTAATCGTCATAGCGAATTTTAAACGCTGTTTCGAATGGATATTGTTAGGGGGGCGTAATGTAATCACAAAGCCAAATAGAGAAAATGCTGAGTTTTGTTCATTGTTTAGCTATAGCTTTCTATGTAAAAGACTACGTCCCCCCAACAACAGCCCGTCCATTTGGAAGGACACGGTTCTATCTTCATTTTTTTGGCTACATTACTGCTACTGGCCTTTTATTGTGTGTCAAAGCATCAGGAGGATTCATTACGTAATTTGTAAGTATTACTCAAAAGAAAAGCAGTCGTATCATCGAAAGCTGTGAGGGCATGAAACTTCAACCAACAATTTCTCAAAAGTTAATGGTAGGGAGTTAGAACCCTGGCATTCTATGTGGACGGGGCATTTCGAATACCTGGGCACTTTTCGTGCAAGGGATATGAAACTTCATCCAAAAGGACAATGAAAATTGGGGGATAATTCCAGCTTTCAAATTTCGAAACGAGTGTACAGTAAACTGTCTATAAACAACAACAACAAAAACTTGTCGAATAATTTCAAAACTGTTCGAACTAATACTCGACACAGATGAAGCAAGAACTCGCAGCTAAGTAAACTGTTTCACTTCGTTCCTGTTGAAGTATTTTATTGTTCGTTTTTTTTTTTCATTTGAAAAAGGCGAAAGCCGAAAATTTTGTGTATTTTCTGTCTTCTCTTTAGTTTGCTTTGTATTGTTTGGGTTTTATTTCTCACGCGGGGCTTTGCAACATACAACCTTTTCTTTTTGCCCAATTTTGACTTTGCTTATAGCCCTGCTGCGACCCCAAAGTTTTTCTGTGGTTTTTATGATATTTCGACACAGATGACTATTCGAATTTGGAATAACTGTCGAACACCTCAACTCTGAACATGACAAACCAATACGGACGCTTTAAAAGCTTACTCGGTGCATGTGATTACTGAAGGTGAACGGGATCTTTGCAAGGATGATGTTGTATGCGTATGTAATTGTGATCCAGTTTCTCAAACAATAGTCAAGTCGCACGGACAGAGCGGATAAATCGGCATTTTCACCAGCCTACTGTGATTTTTGGTCCAAAATGGGGTTTTGGTTGAGTAGGATTTCTCACTAGTTCTTCTGTAAGCATGCAAGTGCATTATATGACACAAAATAAAACCAAAAAAATACCTCAGATGAATGATGTATTATATTATTATATGTCTCATATAATCGAATCTGACCCAATTATCTATCTATCTATCTATCTATCTATCTATCTATCTATCTATCTATCTATCTATCTATCTATCTATCTATCTATCTATCTATCTATCTATCTATCTATCTACCTGTCTGTCTGTCTGTCTGTCTTTCTATCTATGTATCTGTCTATCTATGTAACTATGTATCTATCTATCTATCTATCTATCTATCTATCTATCTATCTATCTATCTATCTATCTATCTATCTATCTATCTATCTATCTATCTATCTATCTGTCTGTCTGTCTGTCTGTCTGTCTGGCTGTCTGTCTGTCTGTCTATCTATCTATCTATATCTATCTATATCTGTCTATCTATCTATCTATCTATCTATCTATCTATCTATCTATCTATCTATCTATCTATCTATCTATCTATCTGTCTATCTAGCTGTCTGTCTGTCTATCTATCTATCTATCTATCTATCTATCTATCTATCTATCTATCTATCTATCTATCTATCTATCTATCTATCTGTTCCTCATTGTGTCTGTACCTGCGCAACATCTATCAATATGAGTATAACAGAAACCCATGAAGGAGTATAGATCAAAGGGACAATAGGTGTGAAACTGAAAAAAGTCACCGAACCAAGGTAACATCAATAAGAATTTAACGGAATCAAATTTTGTGTCAACGCTGCTTGAGAATCAATACCACGGGTATTCCCGCCCCTTTGCAGGTCAGTCATGATCACCCTTCTTATAGACCACTCCCAAGTATACAAAATACACCTTTTGAGCTATTTGATGTCAACACTTTTGTGTGTTTTCCAGGGCGTGTTCATGCTACATGGATAAGTCGTTCTAATGTATGCATAATTAAAAAGGTTTAATCAGATTAGACTAAATAATTAACGATTTAACTGCAGGGGGAAGCTAAGATAGAGGGAACTTATCTAGGTTGATCTTCATCAGTTTCCATGCCGTCATTTTAGTCAGCATCTGATGCCTTGATTTTTTCGCCAAATGAACAGCCACTGACAATATTTTGGGGGTACGGCATTTGACACAGCCTCCAGCATGAAATATTTTGCAGCATACCTGACACGGTGCTAGAAGCCATGCAGTTATGTTTGACATAGGTAGTGTTGCTTTGAGTTAGCTAATTATTTGTCAGGTTTGTTTTGGGATGGAGTGAACGTTGCCCAAGGAGATATTTTTTTACCTTCTTGGGAAGGAAAAATATCAAAAACGATACTTTCAAAATTGCTGTCAGCTGTTATGACATGTCTGTTGGAACGTGACAAACAAAGAGTTGTGCGATATCGTAGTCCTAAAGTAACAGTAAAGTCATCTATTTGAAAAGTCGAGGTCAGGGGTCAGGAGTCGGCAACCTACGGCCCGCGGGTGAACTGCAGCCTGTGAAGGAATTTTGACCAGCCCGCGAGCAAATATTGGGATACAATCCAAAACACTCAACTACTCTCCCAAATGGTCCAACAAAACACCAAAACCGCCAAGATTCATATCATGAAGCAAACAAAACAAAACATGTTTGAATAACAAGCAATTGTTATTGTTAAATTGTGCAACCCTCATCCATTGGTCAAAATGTTTCACGGGGAACTGAAAATTCAATTTCAAGTTGGAGTTTTTGTAATGCTATTATTTAGAGCTCACTTTAATGTAGTGCTAAATTTGCAATACGATAAGTTGTCAGCTTTCATCAACTTGTAACACAATAATGAATTGTATTAAGAATTGCTAGTTTTTGCACATGTACAGTCTGTTGAACCGAGGCAAATACTGTTTCACCACAGTTTATTCACCAAGTGTTTTATTTAATTGGGGTTTGAATCTGGGGAGGGAGATTTACAGTCTGTGGCATCAACATTACCTGAAAAAGGACCATTGGGAATAGCATCTGTAGATATATACCTGTGTATTTTTTTCTCTACTTTAGTCTGTGGACTCTAAGAGTGTTGATGATTTAATATAGATGAAGAATGTGGAATGGAAAGACAGAAGAGATTAAGGAGGTATAAGCTTATCTTTATCTTGTATAGCTTCAGTAGTGTGGAAATGCAAGTTTACAATGTGAACAAACAGCCAATTAGTTGGCTGTTTTCGAAAGTGAAAAATATGATCCGTTTTGGACAATCTTGAAATATTGGAGAACAACGCTTATTCGGCCATCCATTGAGTCTTCAGAGCAAAACTAAAAATGCTTCAAATGTTCGAGATATTGATTGGCTTGCAGTCTTGGCATTTCTTGGGCATCCTTAGTTAAGTACAAATCACAGAGCTCTATAATTGACAAGAAAGTGCACTCCGCTGCGCCGCCACTAAAAGATGGCGGCAATTTGCATGGCCACCTAGCGCTGCGCCACTGCAGGCAAAAGGAGGGCAAGAGACTATTAATAAGGGCCCACACTATTTAAATAGTACACAACAAGTGCGCACCATTTTTCAAACATTTTTGGCGAAACCTTGCACTCCTTTCGTCTCGCCTCGAAGCACCATTGGGTGCAAGGTAACTTGGCCTATTTCCCGCTCTCGTCTATCGGTAGAGCTCTGTGGCACAAATTGTGATTTTCTAGCATGTCTTATTCATTGATTTGAGGCAAACTATAACTAGATCTAATTAAATGAGTAAATCCCATTTTTCAAGTTTATTGTGACATCTATCTTGCCCACCGTCCAATCATTTATATGCCATCCTGCCAGCAAAAGACAAAAGAAAAAAAAAATCCCAAGCCCTGGGACCAATTATTTGTCACATTTGTACCCGAAAGGAATCCTGGTCTTAGAAATAAAATAAAACTCTTCAGATAGAAGAAATAGCAGCATAATTTCTACAAATTATTCCCGAGCTTTCGGAGCACCATGTAAAATGTGTGCAATATTGTTAGCACGTGTTATTTTCATGTGATTAAACTGATATGAAGACTCACCGAAGGCTGGACAATGTGATCAATGTTTGGCGGTAAACTGTGTACTCAGCTGGGATGGTCTCGCTCACGTTGGATAAATATGCACTGTCAGTAACACACACAGTGATTTTCAACGGAATGGTGTTTGGACGAACCAGCCAGTCATAGGAATGCTTCCAACAGCAATTATAGTAGTGCAATGGTTGTAATCTGGCTGTGGCAATGGCGGCAACTGTAATTGTAATAGTGGTATAGAAGGTAGTTAAAAAGGAAGGGATAGATAGTCGTGCACATGCAATAAGTTTAATTTGTAAACTGTAGCAGTATTGCGGTCAGTGATGGTAATCGTATAGTAGTGAACTTGTCTGTATGCACATCGTAACACAATAGAAAGGAAAGTAGCTAGTAGCAACTGTGCAAATGTGGTGACTGTTACAGTTAGCGATGTTATTATTATGAATGTTATCTTAGTTACAGCAAAGGAACAGTGGTAGTCGTTATAGCAATCATGACCGTATACATATCAATGGTGGTCGGGAAATAAAAGTTGTTATTGTTATAATGGTTGTGATATTCTTTATAATAGTTGTGATATAGAGAAATGGTATTACCTATTATAGTAATGGTGATATTGTTAATAGTGCTATTGATCGTAAGTAGAAGCGGTCGTTATAGTAGTTTTAATACACATGATAATGGTAATGATAGTCATTATAATTGTTTCATTTCCTTATGCTGATACGGTATCACGAGATTTGTTATTTTTAAATAGAAAGTTCGTATTGTGGCATTAATATCACATATTAAAAATAATTATCATGTTTATGAAAACATTGGAAATACCACTGTGGCCTATGTGTGGCTCATGATTTTTGTATTCTGCTATTAAAAGTGGTTTGTATATTGTAAGTATCTCCCACATGAGTCGTGAGGCCGTCCAATCGTCCTGATCATCATTCACATACTATATTGACCTAGTGAGTGCCGTATCGATTGGATGTTAGTGATTGTTTCTCTAATAGCCCGACATTGATTCTAACAACACTGGCTGCTCTTTAGCCATGCCATCAAAATCGAATGAGTAGAAATCGCAATGGTTTGAAGCATGCCGGGAGAGGTCTCTCCTCGGTCGGCTCCACGTGTAAGGATTTGGGCTGCTTCACTTTAATTTTCCACAATAATCAGCCAAGACCAGCTGACTTGGTCAGGTACTAAAAAAGAAAGAGTTTGTTTTTTTTTCCATGTGTGCGGAATCGGTGACAGCGGACCCCTGTCCAGCAATACTCGTACTGGTTTTGTCATAGAAAAAACTGCACCATGAGTCTTTTGGCGGTGTTTCTTGTATTTCTGGGGATTATTCAGCAAGGTCTAGGTCAGAACTACAGCCAGACTCTGGCCATTTTCCAAAACAGACTGAACCCCTCGGTGTACAACCCCCAGGTGGCGCCCCTGATTAATCAGTCGGAGATCATGTACGTGTTGGTAGGATTTGAACTGTTTTCGATAGTAGAGGTTGACGACGTTGCTCAAAGTTGTGTGTGTAATGGGGCCTTGCAGTTTGCATGGACAGACCAGGTAGGCGGTTAACGTGTGAGTGCCAGGCATTCTATCTCATGTTTTTATCTATCTTTTGTCTGCAGCCCCCTTTCACTCTTCTTGTGTCTTACAACGTATCTGTACCCATTTATACATTTCATAAGGTCACTTGTTTTTAATCTTGCAAATGTACACGAATCCTCAATCCTGTCTTGCTGCCGTGTTGTACAACGACCACTGACCACTGCATAATTGCAATCTAGTTCATTTATTTTTTGATTTGTCTCTCTTGGTCATTGTGTGACATGTCATTTTAGATTATACTCATTCTTAACATCAATAATTGTTCTTCTTCCTCCTATACAGTGGTCCAGGGTGTAGCTTCTTTGATCCGGGTGCTACATGTCTCAGGTTCGAATCCAGTTCAGGGCTGGATAAATCTATGTAATTTCACACTAGCAGA
The DNA here is from genome assembly GCA_963931925.1 of Onchidella celtica. Lineage (NCBI taxonomy): Eukaryota > Metazoa > Mollusca > Gastropoda > Systellommatophora > Onchidiidae > Onchidella > Onchidella celtica. The sequence continues at coordinate 47,065,468 of OZ007575.1, read as the reverse complement.
CCGAGACCTAAGCTGTGTCTGTGACGTAGCCCGACTGTGTTGAGAAGGAGTGAAATAGCTCACCAAATTAAGACAAATGAACAAAAAAAAACACGAAAACAAAACAAAGACGTTCACAGTCTAGTATTGACCAAAAAAAAAAAAAAAAAGTACCATTTCATTTCATTATTAAATAATGAGCAAGTCAGGTGGTCATGCGATCTATCTGATCAGTATGCGGGGTGTCATTGTTCCATTTACTGCCGTGAACTAAGTATTGTTTTCTTCTCCACAATTACAGCTGCAAACTTAAAGTCGTGTTTTGCTCCATATCACAGCCGCCAACCGACCGCTGCCTTTTACCCTAGACATTAACTGTGTATATACATTAATGACATTATCTTTGCTCCATTATATTAAACTCGTGAATTAACCGTTGACTTTTCCCTTCGCGATCGCTGGGGAGAGACAAAACTATTACCATTGCTACACATTACAGCCGGGATCTAACCGTCGTCATTTTCCTTCGCAAAGTTGTAACGACAGTAATAATTATTATCCTGGCTCCATATTTCAGCTGTGAAATAATTGTCGTCTTCACCCTATGCAATAAATATGGATGGACCACAATAATTATCATTGGTCTACATTACAGGACTGGTGTGAACTAACAGTCACCTTTTGGTTAAGCAATACCCGTGAAAGGACAATTATAATTATCGTCCGTGATCCACATTATAGCTGTGAAGAAACAAGTGGATAGTGACTATCTTTGTTCCATGTTACAGTTACTCCGCTGGGACCCTGCAGATTACGGTGGTAAGGACACTTTGCACCCGAAGACATCGCGGGTCTGGACACCCAGAATATGGTTACTCAACATGCTGGGAGAAAGAGATATTTTCTCTGGGGACGAAAGGTGAGCTCAGTCTCAAAACAACCGAGGAGAGTTATCATTCTGAAATTATCCCCGTATCAAAGAAGCTCCAATGATGCTTTCTTTATAGCAGCGCGTTCTGCGAAAATCACTGCTTAAGTTTTGAAGTAAGACTTTTTAAAGTATTATTGCAACTTTTAAGCAGTTTAGAAACATCTACTTCCGGAAGTGAGTTAGGGAACATCACGTACCTTCAAGATTGTTTTACGATTGATTGAATACACTTTGTTATGTTACTTTATCGCCTTATCTCAGTTTTTTGTAAAATGTAGAGATAGAATGAAGCAATACTAGAGCGACGACGTTTCCTGTGCATGCCACCCTCTCACGTTGACTTAGGTGCAGATCTCAGATACAATGCAGCACTTTTACATTGGTGAAGTCAGGCTACCGACTCGTCAGAGTTCTCTCACTTAGCCAAAAAAAGCTGAACATTCATGTTAGCCAACACCAAATTGAAACCGAAACGACTCGAAAATGAAACAAATTCCACCTGCCTAAATCTTTCTGGATCCATTGATACGAAACGACACCGAAATGACAATATTACTGGACTAATACCGACACGTACATGGCTCTGGAATCGTGATGGTGTTGGGTATCTCAGAGTAAGTGAAAACCTGGGTATGGTAGATATGTCCGGGCTAAAATCGACTGGTACATCATTCCGGTATCGTGATGGCATTGTGCATTTCACATTAAGCCATGCAGGTTCCTGACTAAATTCAAGCAGCAACCAATCAAACACACCTCCATCCGATTAACTCACCGGGATACGTTCAATTTTCAGAATAACCGTGGCGGTAGCAAATTGGCATTCAGAGTTGTCCAGGAAATCGAATCTAGTACAATAATGAAAATAGCATTGATTTATGTTAGGCTGACATAATAATAAGTAACTTACAAAAAATCCATATTTCTTACCATTTCATTTTGTTGACAACAGGAATTCAAGAATTACTATACTGTGGCTGTTAGTTCATCAGCATATTTTTTAACTCTCATCCTGCTAATCTCTGAACTCACTTTCACTGCCCTAGAGATTTAAAACAAAAAAAATCCCAAAATGCGAAACGAGACTGATCGATGGATGAATAACTTTTTGGGCGTTTGAGCACTGGACAGAGAAGCTGTATGTCAGTTTCAAGTTAGGTTATTGTAGGCCTGACGGCCAATTCAAAATTCACAGAAGAATCATGCAAACAATATTTGAAAACATTAAAAGCAAACAAACAAACAGACAATATGCATGGTCATTCACTCTTTCTTGTAGACTTGCTGTTTGCGCTGGCTAGCACTAGGCAATTCCTCCCTGAATGAATAAACTGGTCTTTCATTTATTTATTTATTTATTTATTTATTTATTTTGTACATAAAAAATCTGGGTACTTTTCATCTCAAAATATGAAAGCTACCAGATCTGTGAAAAAAAAAAACCAACTCATCATGTACCTGAAAGTTTAGGGTATGAATTGATTTTGATGGTGAAAGGACCAGAAAAACTAATAAAGGAAAATGTGGATCACAAAACTTTACCATAAAAACCATAAAGTACGTCTGAAGTATTACTTCTCATAAATTGTGTATTAACATCATACAGTTTTCTTTTTCTTGAAAGTGATAGATTCTAGTAAGAGATAATGACCACCCATCTCAGGTCAGATTGTCCTCCATATCTCTTTCCTCAGTACCATCATCGCAACTTCCGAAGGCACGATCACGTGGCTTCCTGGGAGTTTGTTTTCTACCTCCTGTGAGTTGGACATGACTAACTACCCATTTGATGAGCAGACCTGTCACCTTACTGTAAGTGTGTTCACATCACTGAGCTTAAGGCCACACTTTACATTATGAATTATTATCAGGCTGTATTAAGGGCAGTTGTATGGGCAGGCTCCAGCATTATTAAGGGACTGGCCGACCCGCGCATGATATATCTTGCAACTTTTCCAGGTACCAAGCCCAACCGTATATCTAGATCAGGGGTGCTTAACCAGTCGATCGCGATCTACCGGGCGATCTTCAAGTGCTTGGCAGCCGATCGCAGGATGAATGTAGGGCACATCCGCGAGGTATATATATATTTTTTTTATTTGTCTTTGTATTTTGGCGGGTCGTTTTTCTTGGATGTGGCGGGTTTGTGTTAGTTGTGTGTTAAAGTGAATAATGCCGATAGGCACACCAGCAGAGGTTCGGTTTCTTTTATTTTTTGTTTCAGGGCTTCGCCCGACTGGTAGATCTCCAAAGGCTGGGAAATGTAAAAGTAGATCCTATGTCAATAAAGATTGAGCACCCCTGATCTAGATCTAGGCTACATTAAAACGGCATTTCGATTCGCTGCAATGACAAAATTAATAGAGCTTACTGTCACACCAGCAATTTCATGTAGAAATACACAGATTTGATAACGTCGATTTTCGACCACCAATGTTTCGAGAGACGCCAAATACGAAATTTCCGATCATGCTTTTTGATTCGATTCGACGAAAATGAGTCTCTATTTTTGCGGCTCAAAAATATCGTAAACAAATAATATTAAAGACTGATTTTTGTCCAGAATGAATGTGTTTGCGTAACTGGTGGTTACATGTTCACCCTCTAGCTCCATTATAGCAGAAAGTATGTATTTATAGAGAGATCTCACTTCCTCCAAATTGAAAGAGACCATCTTCACCAAAGACAGTGTGCGTATCTGTTTACCGTGGTTTGTTCATATTTTTGGGCTGATTGAAAATCGAGCCGTTTGTAAGTACCTACGCCGCGTGGAAGTACACAGACGGGTATTGTTTACCTCAGCGACCTACTTTCCGCTCCATGGTAACAGTGGTTTCGAGGAGCCTCCTGTGTCTCGCAGTGCAAATCGACCAATAGTAAAACCTCTCTGTACATACTCTCTGATTATAGTAAGATTATTGGCTTGTACTAATCCTGGTGCATGTCAATTTAATACGGCAGTCAGCAAAATAATCTTACTTAAGACCATTAAATATTGAAGTAAGCCAAGGCCTGCATAAGCCAATTTTTTATCGCTTGATTAGTTGGATGATGACGTCACAACAGTTAGTTTCAATAAAATCTCGCACACCAGCGACTTGTTGGGCGGTGTCGTCACAAAAGTTAGTTTCAGTAAGATCTGGCACACCAGCCGATTCGTTGGACCTCATGGAAACCCAATATCGCGACTCTGATCAAAATCGAGTGCTCACCTAGGCTAAGAAGACGTAAGGCGTGTCTGAGAGCTGAGAGCTGTTCATTTATATGAACATTTCAGAAGAAGAAATCCAAATTTCCAAGCACTTCTATAGGCAACTGTGCGCATAAAGACAGCTGTGTTCATGCAAGGACACCACATACTCGTACAGTTAATGTTATGATTCAATGACGTTGCACACTGCAGGGATACAAGGACTTCATGTGATTTACTGATTTTACACCTGAAAGAAAGGGCAATTACCTAACAGTCTTTAGTTAAAAAAAAAAAACAACGAAAGAACGCTAGAATTTCCGACCACTTTTCAACTTTAAGCTTTATATTTTATAAAATTTTGTTTTTAACAGGTTAGTTATTGTTGCCTCCCCTCCTCTCTCTCTCTCTCTCTCTCTCTCTCTCTCTCTCTCTCTCTCTCTTTCTCTCTCTCTCATTAGAAGTTTGGTCTCAAAGCCCACGATTCATTAGATAAATACAGAAAAGAAAAAATAAACAGCAAGATCCCTTCAAACGGCAGTACGCCAGATTATGACAAGTGGAGCTTATTTTGCTATTTTTTTTATTTTTCGTTTCAATTTTTCTAGGTTTGACTCCATATTTTATGGCAAGAACAGTTTCACGCCTTGAATCTCTGAACCTGTCTGCACTTTCCTCTACAGATGGTCTCGATGAGTTACACTGCCTCAGAGCTGCAATTTGTCACTATCGACAAAAATGTGGGAACATATTTCTACTCGGAGAGCGGGCAATGGAAGTATTTAGGTGGTGAAGTCATTAGCCGGGTCAACACACAGTCCCAAGCCGAGATATTGTCGAACATTGAGGTTCCTGTTTACTATAATTTTATCTCTCTCCTACCTCATTTCGGGGACAAGGTGGTCTAGAGGCAAGGTGCTCGCCTCGCTTGCCAAGGGTATCGGGTTCAAAACCCGGCGGGTGCAGGCATTTTGCAAGTTTGGTATTTTTCTTTTATTTTCGTGTCCCTGATCCTATTGGGGGGGGGGGGGGGTAGGATCGAGTACCTAGTCTCTTGCTCTGAAATAGAGAGTGAGAGAGAGAGAGGGAGAGAGAAAGAGAGAGAGAGAGAAGATAGAGAAAGAGAGAGAGAGAGAGAGAGAGATGCAAATCGAGAGAACAATTAGACTTTCTGTAAAATGCTTAGAACGATTGTTTGGATTAGGCGCTATAAAAATGATCTCCATTATTACTATTATTTCAGTCCTTCAGCTTTTTAATTTTCTTCCACTTTAAATTCTTCTGCCCTAAAAACAAAAAAAGAATGAAAAACATTTCTGTACCCCACTTTTTATTGACCTGATTTACATACATTTAAATCTATCAGCCGGTTATGCAGTAAATTCTATACACAGTTCCAGTGAGGGTTGAACCTTATTAAATGTGCCAACCACAGATTGCAATATTTTTGCGAGGTGTAAATGCTAACAACAGCGATCCTCCTAAAATAAAGAGATCAAACTACAATATTTTCCAAAAGTTGAACTTTATTATTGGTTCTTCAAAATAAGGAATTTTCTTGCAGTATTCTGCTTAGGTTTGTAAGATTTAAATATTACCAAACGTGAAAGGCCGTAGTTTTTCCTCGACAAAGTATTCCATTTCAATTCTTGCCACACTACAAAAAGCAGGTTATTTTATGTGAAAATGCTAAAACATTTGAACGATCGATCTGTATCAAAACTACTTTCCTTGAGCAAGTTAGCCTTTCAACCCAGGCATAGACTGAGGAATTGAAATGGTGCCTCCATCTCTTGCTGGCCGAATATATGAGATTCATAATGTTGCCTACCAATTGCTCAAAAGGGAAGCTCTTTATTTATAATTAGATAACTCTCGTACTAGTATTAGTGGTACTGGACATTGTAGATAACCTACATTTTTCAACAGATTTCCCTTCATATCAGAAGAAATCCCAGTATGATCATCATCTCCACTGTCCTGCCCATTGCATTTCTATCCTTCATGAACCTGATGGTTTTCTTCGTACTAGCAGAATCTGGGGAAAAGGTCTCCTACGGTAAGCCATATTATCATTATTATTATTTTAACCAATGTCACTGTTTGGAAACGAGATCTAGCTTTGATAAAGTTCACGTAGAATGCTTTTACCGACTCCTCACCGGCTGCTATGTATAGATAGTTCTGCTGGGATCTTACGTCCTTTGTTAGCATAATGAGACTGCATTGTCACTTGTGTGTTTGTGGGGACGGGGGAGGGGGGGGGGTACGGAACGGAACGGATACTCTGGACAAGTTAGTATACAGGGGCAAAGAGTGTTTTCCTTTTTCATACGATATTTTTCCGTGAAAATGGCGGAGCGGGTTGGATACTGTGGAAAAGACCACTTAGGAGGCACCACAGAAAAGGGAAAGCGAGCACCACAGACAGTTTCTCCAGTACTGAACCAGGGCCCTATAATTAATGCTTGTATTGTGTCCATTTATAATTATTTTGCAGTTAAAAACGCATCCAAAAAAGGGCACATCATATCACAATAAAATTACTTTTGCAAGGTGCCTCAAATTGTTCTAATCTGAAGAATAAAACAATTTCAGTCCAATCGGCCCAACTGTTTCCGAGTTAAACACTGTTTCAGGTAATGTATGGGCCTGGTCATACCTGTCCCAGCCACAATTGTGTTTAGAATTATCTTAGGTTAACATTACTTTGTTTAGACAAACTCAGTACATAGTAACTTTTTGCTTTAAATGATTTTTTAATGAACTTAACTCTTCTCATTGAGACAGACGTGATTAATCAGATAAAAAAAATGACAGAATAAACACGTATATCAAAAGATAATACACTTCATTGACGACGACGAGAGGGAACCTGGAGACCACCAAGAGCAAATAGTCAGGTTGGACCCCTTCTTCAGAGGTATTCAAGTCTTGGAAGTCTTCCACCAGGCTCAACAACTGAGCCACTGCGCTTGTCCATTTTTCCCCAGTAATCGTCTGTACATCCCATGACAATACTTATACCAGATTCTACTTTGGAAAACGAAGCTGCTGGTGAGAATAATTGAGTGCCCAACGAACAGCAACTGTGGACATAATCCAGTTATAGCAAACATTTCAGTTAAAGAGTCGTCGGAAAGGTCTATATTGATTGATACCATTAACGCATAGCACTTTTGGGTTTATGTAAACTTTATCCTATTTATCGCCCTTGCACCTTTCCAATTTTACTTCTCCAAATAATTATGGTGGAAATGTCGGCCCAGTTTTTTGTTGTTGTTTCTTTTGTTCTTCATATTTTATTCGGTGTCTGTTTCCTTTCTCCGCCCTTTAACACCCCCCTTCCTCCCCCCCCCCCCCCCCGCCCTGTCGTCTCATATCTCTTGCCTCACGTTTCTCGGTCACACGTCCGTTCGCCATTACATTGAATTGCAAAACAGCATCCCACACACATAGGAGGAATGACGAAAAAAAAAACAATTGAACTGAGAAAAATTCTATAGGAAATAAAAACTGTTGTGTTGGTATTATTGTATTCAAGGTAGTCGAAGTGCCTGGAATAGGTGAGCAAAGTTTGTTAACCCATATCCAGCCAATGATGAAAGCAGTTCAAGCGTAAGAAGATGTGAAAAGTAGTATGTTCAAATAACACTCGGCGCAGAGCCGAGCTTAACTAATTTTGCTGGTGAGGTTTTGAGGGCACTTATAAACTCGTGGACAGCCTGAGGGGAGTCCAAACCTCCAAACCTCCAAACCTCGTCCCTACCTTTTTTTTATTTTTTGATGGAAAGAGACATGACCCATCCCCCCCCCCCCACCAATTTAACCGTTTCACCTCACAGCTCGCAGCACCTGAGAACCCCCACTTTACCAGTTTACAACCATCCGATACGCTGCGCGCTACAGTTGGGTTTCCTTTCCCCCAACCTTTCATACCGCACCGCTCAAAGCTGAGTCTTCCGTACACCGTATAATATTAGATTACAGTGTAGCCTTTTTTGAAAATGTTTGTGGATAATTTTCAAATTTGCTTGGAAACCGCGCATCATCAAAGAAAGAGAGTTCAGGGGGGCGGTGAAACGAGTGAGCTTTGAGTTGCGAAAAGATTTTAAAAAAACAGAAACAACTAGACCTCCCCATCCCACTCAATTCTCACCTCACCTTCCACCCCAACCCCCAGCACACACATTCAGACAAGTTTGCTGGATCCACCACCTTTATCCAGATGCTAACAAGACCACCGCTGCAACAACCCTTCATAACATCATAAATACACAGGAATCAAAATGGCCAGACGCTGTTCACATCATACAAGGAGATTTTAATCATGCAACCATGGACAACATCCCGCACTACACCCAATATGTCACCATTCCTACTAGAGACGAGAACACTCTGGACTTATTTTATTGTAATATCACTGGCGCCTATCGTTCTTTCCCTCTACCACCACTGGGGAACTCAGACAATCTTATGATATCTATGCAACCAAAGTATCGACCTGTGTTAAGAACTTATAAAGCAGACAACAAAGTAATAAAAACATGGACAGACGAGGCCTGCGACCAACTTCAAGCCTGTTTTGACTGCACGGATTGGGACATTTTTACAAACACATGTACTAATTTAGACGACCTTGTTCTTACTGTTAACTCCTACATCCAGTTTTGTGAAGATCTAATTATACCTAAGAAAAGTGTGTGTGTGTATCCAAATAGTAAACCATGGTTAACAAAAGAATGCCTTGAAGCTATTGTTGACAAAAAAAGACTCCGAAAAAACTATAGTAAAAGCGACCTCGCTAAAGTAAACAAACAAATTAAAAAGAGAATCAAAGTGTGTAAAAAGAATACAAAGATAAAATTGAAGCAAGTTTTAAATCAAATGACATGTCATCTGTGTGGAAGGGAATGAAACAGGTCACGGGGTACGATTGTATGAAGAATAAAGTGAATGTTGTGAATGAAAGCGAATTTGCCAATGAATTGAATCAGTTCTACTGTCGCTTTGACAAACACGATTTCTCCAACCAACACCAGGAAATAAGAGACAGTTTTGATTTTGATAATGATGAATGTAATATTTGTTTTGATTATGATGCTGTTGTGAAACAATTTAAATCTGTTAAGGAAAGAAAGGCATCTGGACCAGATAACATTGGAAGCAAAGTAGTGAGAACATGTGCTGAACAACTAGCAAAACTTTTTACTTTCATCTTCAACAAATCCTTTCAAAACCATTACATACCAAACATTTGGAGATTGTCAAAAATCTTACCTGTCCCCAAAAAACCAAAAATATCTGAAATGAACGACCTTCGCCCAGTTGCATTAACTTCCATTATCTTTAAATGCTTTGAAAAACTTGTTTTAACTGAACTAACGAAGGAGGTCAAACAAAATCTCGATCCTTTGCAATTTGCATACAAAGAAAACAGGAACACAGAAGACGCCTTATTGTTTTTATTGCATAACATCTACAGTCATTTAGACACTGGTAAAACCTGTGTTCGTGTGCTCCTAGTCGATTTTTCGTCTGCGTTTAACACCATACAACCGCACTTAATGTTTCAAAACCTTACCAACCTACACGTGAGTTCTTTTTTAAAGAGCTGGATCTTCGAATTTCTAACACAGAGAAGCCAGTTTGTGGATATAAACAACACATTTTCCAAATTACTCACAACAAACACAGGAGCGCCACAAGGCTGCGTGCTGTCACCTGCCTTGTATACATTGTATACAAATGATTTCACTGTGACACACAACAACGTTTACCTTCTTAAATTTGCCGACGACTCTGCTATTTTAGGCCTTTTACCTAACTCTGGCCACGAATATTCTAACATTGTACAATCCTTTCATTGTTGGTGTAATAACAACTATCTTCTACTGAATGTTAAGAAAACAAAAGAGCTTGTTTTTGACTTTAGGAAAAATAAGAACGATCCTGTTTGCCCTCTTACTATCAACAATGAAGAGGTTGAAATTGTCACAGAGGCCAAATATCTTGGCATTACTATTGATTCATTGCTTAACTGGCATGCGCATGTAACATAATATGTATACAAGAAAGCCAACCAGCGCATGTATTTCCTCAGAAAGCTCCGCTTTTTAAAAGTTAGCAAAAGCATTCTGAAAATATTTTACACCATGGCTATTCAGAGCGTTTTGATGTATGGAGTTGTCTGTTGGGGAGGAAACATCTTACAAAAAGATAAAAATAAGATCAATAATTTAATTAAAAAAGCATCCAAAATTTGTATCTGTGATCTGCCATATTTTGGTGAGCTGTACACTGGTGCTTGTATTAAAAAAGCTAATATTATTATAAATGACCCCCAACATCCCCTGAACAAGGAATATATAAGATCTGTAAGAAGTTTAAGGCTGTTGTCAAAGAAAACTAAAACTGAGCGCTACTTTAAATCGTTTATTCCATCATCAACTAGGATGTTACAATAATGTCGTCATCTTGATCGTAATCTGTGCACAGTTGAATTATGTCCTGCGTGTCAGGTCAATGTGGTTTAGTTAGGGAAGCATATTGTGTGCACTGTTAATTTTGTTAATTTAGTTAATTTATCAGTGTGTGTGTATATATGTGTGTGTGCGCGCTATGTATCATACTTTCTGCTTCTGTAACTATATTGTTATGTATTCAATGATCAAAACAAATTTCCTTGTACAAGGACGAATAAAATTTATCTTATCTTATCTTATCTTATCTTATCTTAATGCACTCACCCTATACTTTGCCTTCTACCATGTATGGCCGTGCTGCTCTCACTGTCCGTCTTCATGAGTGTAGTCAGTGGAATGTTGCCCAGGTCAGCGGACACCGTCCCTCGGTTCACCGTGTACTTGTTTTCTTTACTCGTCGTGTCACTGCTCACCGTCATCGACACGGTTATCATCGTCTTTCTTCATCATCTAGAAGAGGTGAGGAACACGAACCTAAATTATTGTGCAGTAATAATGCTGCCAGTGATTTGTCTGATCTGCTGTCACTTGCAGTTCTATTATCGTCCTGTGTAATCAATAAAAAAAAATCAAAGTTCTTTTAAACTCCATAAGTGAATAGTTAAAATCAAAATATATCATAATAATACTTACTTAACGATCTGTGACCCTTCACAAATTTATGTACTCGACACCGCCTTCCAGCAAACAAACAGACATTAGCCAATCTAATGACGTTAACTATCCATGGAATTTTTTTTTAAAGCTATCAGCTCTGCATTTAGCTCATTTTCATGTTCGACTCTACAAGAATAGTTCTAAGGAATGAAAATTGTACGGGACTTTTATGTACCACTAACTGTGTCTAATACTGTTACAAATCAACAGACATTTAAGTCTACATGTATCTAAAAAATACAATATTTTGAAGGCCCTAGGTATGTTTGAAGTCTGGTGTTAAGATTACCGACACGGTTATTTTTGGGTGATTTTTTTTAATATCTTCAGAAAGAAGACAAACGTTGGAGAGCAACAGAGAAGATAAAAAACGCTACAAAGAAAGCGTCACATATCCGAAAGGTTGTCTCAGCTTCCTCTCGTTCATCAAAGAAGTCGGGAGCCTTCGACGATATTTCTCCACAAAATCCACCGACAGAAGTCTCCAATAATGACGTCAGTCACGATAGTTTGGGAACCGCGGCTGAGCCAAACATCAACAGATACAGAACCTTAGGAAAATACATTGATGGGGTGTCGTTTGTCACCTTCTTTATATTGTGGTTATCGTTAACATTAGGGCTTATGTTGCCTCTAGCACTGTAAATGTTGAAAGATGTTGAAAGGCCTAGGAAATAAATCGTCCTCTCAGAGTGACAAGGTTCTATCTCAATTTTTGTTTTGTTTTTGTGTTTGTTGTTGAACTGAGTTACACACTATACACTACTTCTATAGCGATTCTCCACTATGTGTCAAAGTAGCACGCGGGTTCGGTGCGTAATAATAAATGATAATAATAAATAGAATTTCTATAGCGCATTTCTAATACAATTATTACCCAATGCGCTGTACATTGCATCAATAATTCATGCATACACTTTCCAAATCTCATACTAAAACACGCACTCTCATCCATACACACTCTCAGTTTCACACACATAGACGCTCTTAGTCATATAACACTAGTTTATATAATCAATTGGAAGTACTAGTATATAATTACAAGTACTAGTAAACAGAAAAAGATTCGTGGCATCAAAAACTATGAACACATGAAACTCCAACCATCAAATTGTACTTTTTGCATTTTTTTTGCGTTTTGGGCAGCGGCTCGTTCGACCTACTCTTTTCGATTTCCAATTGAAAGGTATCTTTAACGTGCAGAACGTGCGACGGGCCTTCCGAGTTTTTCGTCCGTATCCAAGAAGACTAGATGCTCAATCATAAGTACCATAGAATCAGGGACAAGAAAATATGAGAAAAATCCCAAAATTCCAATATGCCTGAACCGACCGGGATTCGAACCCGGTACCTTCGGCTTGAGGGGTGACCACCTTGCCTCTGGACCACGTGTCCCCACTTTTCAAAAGGTGATGGAAGGAAGTTAGTTACCTTGTCATTCTAAGGCAAATGATTCTGGTTCCGTTATAACTTATAAACCCGCACAAGTGTATTCGAAGATGACAACTCCTTTTTGCCATATGTTCAAGGAACTCCTTGGAGGAATATTATCTTTTTCCGTTGATTAAAAGGAGAGTAGAAGATTTTAAATGTTTATGTAAATAACTAAAAATAATGTTTAGCATAAGGAATGTGAAACAGTTCTTTTCTAGACTCCTGTAAATTTAAATCCCTTGCACTTGTGAGTATCCTGATAAGGGCAGGGCAAAGTGTTGTTCGGTCTGTGTTTTCCTTATTTCCTCAACTTTTTTTTTTTTTTTTTACTAATTCAATCTTTAATTTTACTCTCACTTACACGCTAACTTTTCCTTCAGTCTGTCGTGCATTCTCTCTTTCTCTCTCTCTCTCTCTCTCTCTCTCTCTCTCTCTCTCTCTCTCTCTCTCTCTCTCTGTCTCTCTCTCTCTCTTTCTCTCTCTCTCTCTCTCTCTCTCTCTCTCTCGCTTTCTCCCTCTCTCTTTCTTTTAGCAGGCCTGGATTAACAATCAAGCAAAAATAAGCACATGCTGAGGGCATCAGGCGGTAGATGGTCTAGTCCACAGCATCGCTCGGCTTTTGGTTTTTTTACGGAAAATATCGTATGAAAAACTCTCCTTGCCTCTATTGTGGTGAGGAACTGAGCGGAACGGATACTCTGGACAAGTTAGTATACAGGGGCAAAGAGTGTTTTCCTTTTTCATACGATATTTTTCCGTGAAAATGGCGGAGCGGGTTGGATACTGTGGACAAGACCACTTAGGAGGCACCACAGAAAAGGGAAAGCGAGCACCACAGACAGTTTCTCCAGTACTGAACCAGGGCCCTATAATTAATGCTTGTATTGTGTCCATTTATAATTATCTTGCAGTTAAAAACGCATCCAAAAAAGGGCACATCATTGCACAATAAAATTACTTTTGCAAGGTGCCTCAGATTGTTCTAATCTAAAGAATAAAACAATTTCCAGTCCAATCGGCCCAACTGTTTCCGAGTTAAACATTGTTTCAGGTAATGTATGGGCCTGGTCATACCTGTCCCAGCCACAATTGTGTTTAGAATTATCTTAGGTTAACATTACTTTGTTTAGACAAACTCAGTACATAATAACTTTTTGCTTTAAATGATTTTTTAATGAACCCCAAGAACGTAACTCTTCTCATTGAGACAGACGTGATTAATCAGATAAAAAAATGACAGAATAAACACGTATATCAAAAGATAATACACTTCACTGAAATACAGAGCTGTGAACTGAGATAATTAATCGCTGCAGCCATACGATTAAACGTTTTCTTTACATTTTTGAATCATGCCTGTCACACTGAATTCCTCCTGAGGTAAATTGCATTTCAACACCCTCGTGAAATCTCATATTTTGTATGAAAACCCAAAGTGCGATGGTTTCAATCCCCAACACCTATACGTGTATATTATGACATATTTCCTTCCAGAGCATACAGAGTGGCATTGGTTGACGAACACCACTCTTTCTGTCCGAATGCGCTTTTTCTGTGAACCTTTTGAACTCCTAAAGAAAATAAAAGACTTTCTTGTTTTCATGGAATGAATTAGTTATAGTTTTAATAGTTCATTCCTTTCACTACCATGTGTGGGAACCAGTCCTCCAGATTTGATGACTTTCCCACTTTCGTGTCTAGATCGTGTCTCAGCAAGATGAACTGCTGTAGTTTTTGTAGCAGTATTTTTGATTGGATACTCAGAACTATAACATGTCTCCACGGCCGCTATGATTTCGTTAGTGGAAAAATCGAGAACTTTGGTTCTCCTCTCTTCTGAAATATTGTTAACATATCGAAGTTGACGTCATATCGCATTGATATTCAGGGCGTTGGTCGAGTTAAACTTAAAGTCGAACAGTTACTTGGTTGTTGACTGTGGAAAGTTAAGAAGTGATTGGAAATAGATAGTTCCTGGAGCCATGAAGAATGTTGAAGTTAATTTGTTCTTTCTGCAACTATATGTCTACATCTATATGGGTCGTGGCAGCCAATTTTTAGCGGTTGCTGAGGACAGAAACAGCTCGGAAATCTCACAAGGACAAGTAGAATGGATCTCTGATCAAATGTTAGTATCTGGAATGATCGAATATGAATCAGACAAAGTGAGAACAAAAAAGAAAGAATTGAGAAATCCCTTTGATGTAGGAGGTTTAACTTCAACTTCCACTGTGTACGAAACAAGCTCGGCTGTTCCTGGTGTGAAAAGTGAAGCTAGGACTGAACACCATGGACTAACGTTGTGTGACGATATAAAGGAATTTATCAATCATTTCAACCTGTGCTCACTTTCAGATGATGAACCCGAACGTAGCTGTAAAGGGCGATGTGGCATCCAGATTTCAAGGGAGGAAGCTTCAAAACTTGTTCATGTGACCAACTTTGTCATATCTATAATGACTGCTGTTCGGATTTTCAGTCTGAGTGTCCTGACATTTTTTCCCGACTTCAACAAGATATGGGGACTGATTTTGACTTACTTGGACAGTGTAATAACCATGATGTGTATTCAAATGTGAGAGGATGCCCAGTTAAGTCTGTTACTTCCCCAAGAACAAGCCCAGCATCATCGACAGAAATCTTTTTTGATATGTCACCTGAACCTGGATTACAAAGCTATATTCAAGATTATAGATACGTGACCGATTTGTCAAATGAAATTGTGTACCATTCCACCTATGAATATGCCTACAATTCTGGTGAAAACTCGGTGCCCTATGAGATTCCCATGGTAATTCCTTTGATTGGCACTTACCAGCCCTCACAAACAATTGAGTCATATGTATTTCCGGACATACTTCCACCCTATCCGAATACATATCTATTAGAACGAAAAGTGAAACTGAGGAGCTGTTTTACTGATGATATTATTAAATGTACTCAGTGTGTTATGTTTGGTGGGAACATCATCCTTTTGAATTTAGTGTGTGAAGCTTGGAGAAATGGGACAAGCAGACAATCACCAGAGTACATTGGGTTTAGTGGAGACTTTCGTGGAGAGCCAGAACTTTCATATGGCACCTGTCAACTTTATAAGAGATCATTGAATTACGAAGAAGGTCTCAATCGTACTGTAGAACGGTGGTCCAGAAGTATCATGGGTATGTCTATAGTGGTGTCAGATTTACAACAAAGTAAAGAAAACAATGAATTCCGTTCGGTGACCATAACGCGATCTTCGATCAATTCCATTGGTTATCATCTGGAGTTTCATGGAGCACCATGGAAGAGGTTGTGGTGCGCTAGTAAAAGAGCATTAGATGGCTGTGATATAGAAGAATGTGCAGATGAATTCTGGATGACGACAAACAAGAAATGCATTTTGCCGTCTTTTGTGGTAGTGGAAACAGGATCAGATCAACTGAGCACAGACCGCCCTGTACAGGTCCAGTTTGTCACACCACCGGCCTATGTGTGTTTTCTGACTATTTCAGCTCTTCAGGCTACGCAGGTGTGAGAAACCACTAGGTTGGACTACTCTAAGTGTCGAATTTCTCTGAAAGACAAATCATCTTACTATGGGACCAACTTGGACACCACCAACAATCTGACAACACTGGTCTGATGCCAAGACAAGCACAAACTGAAAGAATACAGGACGTTTTGTTTATAGAATTACAAAGTCAACGCTTTCTTTGCTCGGACAATTTCACACATATCAGAATATGTCTTGGTCAAGAATATATCAGGATTAACAAGGTCGATGATTCGAATGGCTTCTTTTGTTTCATCTTTCATTTTCAAAGTAAAAAATCTCTGGTGAACATATCCTCGGTTGTCTGTTTGGACAGAACCCCAACCTACACTTTAATATTTCTAATCTCGGTCCGTCTAATACTGTGTTTCCTACCGTAGAAATGTCCTTATAGTTTTGGGAAATGTCTAGCCTTTGAAGATGTTGTCATCTGAACTAATTTTTGTGTAGATTTTTGTACAGATGGCTGTTCGTAAATTTTGTGGTACATGTTCGGTTTGTCAGAGAACTATGTTTTAGTGTCGTTCTTCGTAACAACGTAAGATTCAGCCCAGAACCGAATGGTATTGTCAGTGTCAAGTTGTCTGTTTTGGTGAGAAATGCTCGTGAGTGTCTGATACCTGGAGCAGTCGCTAAGGTACTGTAAAACTTGTAGAATCCTTTTTTGTGATGGTAACCGATGAGTGAGTATTGATTTCTGCCTTTCGTAATGATAGTGTTTAAAATATGAGAGCCAATGTGTTTTTGTGTGACTTAACTAAATGGAAGTATTTAGAATCTTACTTTTCAATACCAAGTTGAAGTTTATTAATGTGTTGACTGCCCATTTTGATTCTTCAATTTGTGAAATGATACTTCAAATCCCTTTAATTATTTTGTTTTTTTGCATGAACTTAATTGACCTTTAGTGCAAAACTGTGTTCTATTTTTATGTTGTCCTAGCGTATCCTCTGAAAACAAACCATCATGGTTGTATTGTACCATTTTCTGAATAATCAAGTAAGCTATGAAATCTCAAAAGTTTGCTTGGAATGTTCCAACTCTCCCCCTGTGTGTTATTCGGATGTGTACGATCTTCAATGTGGTTTTCACTAGTGGAAACTGCCATCTTTAAACAATCATACTACGTAAACATTCTATATTTACATGCAGGCCATTTGGTGAATAATAACATGACGGGGTATACTCTCCTCACAAATACATGTATCTCGAAACACTTAAAACTGAGGTCGACCGGATTTTGAAATTATGCAAGATAAACATTCAAAACGTTAGTTCCCCATTTCTAATTTCTTTTCCTGAACATACTTGAGAACTGTTATACTTTTTTATTTAAGTGCAGCGAGTTACCTCTTCACAGGAATACGGTACGACAGTTTGTGCCATGAGACCAAATATTTCCCCACCCAATTGATTTTGTGAAAGTTTTAGGGTGCAGTGCAGTGTTGGAAATTGGGATTTTTCTCATTGTTTCAAGTCCCTGATCCTACTGGGGGTAGTATCGAGTACCTAGTCTTTTCGGATAAGGACGCAAAATTCCGAGGGCCCGTGTTCACGTAGAGCACGTTAAAGATACCTTGGCAGTTAGAAATCGTAAAGAGCAGGCCGAACAGGCCGCTGCCCGGGCAAAATTGAAATTAATAGATTAAAATTTATCCGTACCATCCCCCCACCAGCAACAACAAAATTTATTATTGATTATTAAATATATATTATTATTAATAAATATTCAAATATTATTTGAGTTGTGAGTTGTGAACTGCGCCTTACAGGTTGCGTTACAATTTGCTCTGAGACAGAGAGAGGTAGAGAGAGAGAGTGAGCGAGACAGGGAGAGAGAAAGAAGCAGTGCAGTGTGTTGAGCGCTTCGCAGGAGGTCCATTCTGCTCTGTGGTTGACATATTGCTTCTGTAAAGCGCATAGAGCATTTTAAATGGATATGCTCTATATAAATGCCATCCATTATTATTATTATTATTATTATTTATATTAAATGTTTGGATTAAGATTAGCTAATTAATAATCGGCCCCAACTATTTTTCTGTAACTGGCCGCAAGTTGTCATAAAACTTCTAAATTGTGAGTATTTTGTCTAGATGACTCAACTAGGATCTCATAGAAAAACAGGGATTAATGAACTCCAAGAGGATGAGCACACTTAGCTCTACGCTCTACTCACTGAAAGAGAAGTGATTAATCACCACAGGGCTCTTTAGATAGACGAACTTTGTGTTACTCACACAGAGAGGTGACAGAATCAACACATTTACCTAAAGATAATATAGTTTACTGAAATACAAGACTGAAATGCTGTAATTAATCGTCCCAACCATAAGATTAAAATTGTTCTTTCTATTTTTGAAAATGCCCGTCACGATGAACCCCTCCTGAGGTAGATAACCTGTCAAAACCCTCGTCAAATCACCGATTTTGTATGAAAAACCAACGTGCAAAACTTTGAATCCCCAACATCTAGACATAATGTTATCACGCACACAGTCCTCCACAAACCATACGACGTGTTTAATTTAATCACTCGCAAGCTCTGAGCTGGGCATGGGTTGACACTATTGGGTTTTGTCATTTCTGTGGAATCTTCACACGTATGAAGAGAATGAAACACGTTCTTCTTTTTATAACAATTCTTAATTAATTATGGTTTTAATATTTTATTCTTGTCACTGTCATGATTGTGTGGAAAACAGCCCTTCGGATATGATGATTGTTCCAACCTGGATGGTGGTGGTGGGGATGGGGGGCGCTTAGGCTGGGAGGGTCAGGGGGCGTGGGTTTGCAGTTCGTGGCCAATAACCGTAGGGGGCCGTGTGAGTGTGTGTGTGTGGGGGGGGGGGGTGAAAAAAAAACAACAAAAAAAAACAAAGATTTGAAGCAGCTTACATGAGTTTTGATGAAGAATTTGATGTTTGTTTGTGAAAAGGTCACGCGGTCATATACAAAATGCATTGGGCGAGCTTTAGTTCTCGTTTGTTCTGTCTCCATTTTTGTTTTCTGGAAAACTGGAGAGGTTTATAACAAGTGTCCACGTTGGCACTAACTTGTCTACAGTGTGTTGCTGCACCTATCAAGTTGTTTTACAGTTCAGATTTACTCCTTAGCATAATACTGAAGCCGCAGACGTTTAGCGTCGAATTTCTCAGTTGGCAAAAAAAGTGGCGTTGAAACCAACAAGAAATCAGATCGCGATGGGTAAGCCCAGCAGGCTGCCAACGCTGTGACCCTAGAACTAGGGTGGGTGGTTGATGGGCCCTTCTGATAGTCTCCCCCAATATTATCTTTCGTTTAAGCTTATATTCCGTCTATCATCTTGCTGCTTTTTAATGCACCATGGCCCTCGTTGTGTCAACCTGCTTTTTCCAAATTCAAGCCCTAAACTTAACACCAGCATTAATTTAGCACCATTCTAGGTTAGCAGTGCTTTTTTATGCGTGACTCATAATTATTAGCAATTATTCGTTTCTGAATGAAAATTGCAGTATTGATCAGTGCAAGCTTTACGGTTTTGGCAGTAGAGAGGAAAATGTGGGCTTAACACTTAATTGGTTTCCAGAAGATTTCAGTGCACGGGGATTTAAGATAATTAAATAAATAAATAATAATAAACAAAATAAGCCAAGGAATAAATATGTAAATAATAAATAAAAATAATTAATGATAAACACTTGCAAATCAATACATCAATTCTGAATCAGATCCGATTCAAAGCAAAACCAGCGGTTGAAAACTGGCACTTAAATTTCTCTAATTTTTTGCCAAGCAGCAAATCATCCAATTTCGTTGTGCAAGAACAGATAAACTCTGTGTTGTAAATTTTATTAACTTCAAACCAACCATTAATATCGAACTTTTTTTTTTTGTTTGTTTGTAATGAAACAAAATTGATGTGAAATTAGGATGTTTTTCATGTTTTCTCCTCTGTGTTCAAAATGAAATATTAAAATAGAAATGAAATTTGTCAAGAAAGATCAGCTCTGAATCTTTTTGTTTTGTTTTTGTGATTGGTGTGGTGAAAATTCTGACCAAGCTAAACATCAAGATATCTGTTTGTGTGTGTGTTTGCTTATTTGTTCTTTGTGCCTTCTGACAATTATGGCACTTTGTTAAAATTACAAGAAAATAATATTACTTTTATATAAATATAACTGAACTCAATCTATAATAGAGCCAGAGGGTGGACATGTAAGCACTTAAAGCTTTGTGATAATAACTAAGACATTGCAGTGAAAAATTCAAACCAATATAATCCTAATAAAATCAAGCTAGTTGTGTGTGTTTTGAGCTCCTGATCATCATGCTATTTGAATTTCCCTAATATGTTAATTCATTCAAAAAGTATAAGTATTTTTTCATAATCAATTCGCCTCCAAATTTGAATCCATTTTTAACACTGTGTCTTCTGACAGAAGAGTCTAAAAGACATGTACTTTTTGTCATAATTTTGTTAAAAATGTACATAATTTTATGTAACATACATCAATTCCTTCGAAATTTTCTGCGAAAATTCAGAAATCAAGGAGATTTTAATGTACATGTATCTATTCAAATATGGGATTTATTCATGATAAAGCACGATAAACTAGAAAAAAAAATTCATTAAGAAATGGAGACATAATTTTATTTTTGCATAACTTTATTAAAAATCAACATAGACTCAAAAATTTACAAAAAAATCAGTCAATTTGTTTTTGTTTACATTTGAGGATTTAATGATAACTGTGCAGTATATTGTGTAATTAATCTTAATTTCAGTTCAGATAAAAAAAAATGCACAAATTCCCTCTTGAAAATGCCAGAGTTACAATATTTCATTAACATTCAATAAATTAAATAATATCATAATGTAAAACATCATTTCTTGTCCTTTTGCATAATATAATAATACACACATAGAAGAAATTAAAAGAATAGACAGTTGTAATCATCATCAAATTTTAAAAAAAAAAAATTTCTTATGCACCTATTAAGATAAGAAAATGTTGAGTATGTTAGCCGAGAAAACCTAATCATGAAAAATTTAACTTCAAGCAGTACAGTATCAAGTGATTAGAAGCAACCAAAAAATGCAAAAAAAGAAACAAACACTTAAATAAAATTGTTAAATTAATTCAGCTGAAATAACATTAACATCATCACTAGGCATATCTGGCATCACCGGGTCATTGTGTTTATATTGAATGAAAACAACAAAGCTAACCTCTACACATAAAAATATGATTAATACTAATGCCTACATTACAAAGACATTAAAATTCAGGGAGCGAAACAAGTGCATGTTGTAAAAAAAACATACATGGTCAGGGACAGCATCTGCATAGAAAGAATTGGCATGACGTGAGGGCTATCGGTAACAGGTGTTCGAAATTTGAAAAATATGATTGAGCAAACATCAGTAGGTTTGGGATTGCATTAATTCCAACGGTTTTACTTTCCACAGTGTAGGGATGGTTCAAATTTGAACGAGAGAAGTTTGAAAAAAAAAAAAAGCCGTACAGTTTTCGAGAACTTAACATATAAAATTTACCCATTTTTTGACGTAAAATAGTTCTTGATCAGCTGGAGCTATCGAAAAACGGATTTCGCCATCTTGAATCTCATCTTCTTATTGTTAAAAACTCGCACAGGAAGTTAATTTCCCGCCACCGCAATGAAACAAAATTTGTTTGTGTTTGTGATCACTGATTCACAGTCAATAAAAGAAAAAAAGCTGAGCCTTAAATTCTACAAAAGAACATATTTATTATAATGCATAGATCGGCATAAAGGTGTACATGGTCATATTTTAAAAGGTCTTGAAGTTTGCTATATTTTTAATATTTTCACTGAGTTTGAGCCACAACTGAGCTGAACAAAAGAAAATGTTCCTAGAGTTTGAGCTGGAAAAAGAAAAGTCACATTTTCTTCAAGTAAAATTAAAAAGTATGACAAGAAATTTCGTTCTGCACCTCAACTTACACACTGGTGATCGGAACTCAACTTTAAAGATCACATCTGTGTTTAACCTCGAGTCAACGGGCTAACTAGCTATCTTAACATAAGTAATATCTATACTATATATATTTGTGGACGAGATTTCCAACGGCTTCTGAACCACTCAACACTCAGACTTCAAATTTTATATGGTGCATCAGAATGGATGTATGGGTGCACCGTTTTTAATAGAAGTCTCAAATTGGTGTAGAGTTTTTTATTGGAAATTTATTGTTTCGCCATCATTTAGATCTATTTCGAGTCATGGTTCGCCATTTTAAGGTTTTGTTATCGCTTCCTGCAATGTGTTCACTATCAAACACACTAACACTAACTCATGCTATTGTACGGTATGGGCAGGGTGTTAACTCAAAAAGGCAGAGCAGTAAGACTTATTTAAAAACAAACAAAATTAAGATAAACAAATAGGAACAGGCCAGATGAAGCAGTTCCATAATAACCACCCAGAACTGAAACCAATATTCAAACCGATTTATCCCGGGCAGGGTCGGGGACCTCAGCTAGTTACTAATATGCCCATAAGCCCATGGTATTTAAAGAACTGAATAAAAGAGTAACTTTGACACTGTTGAGATCAGGGCTGTCCTGAAAGTATGAAACACACTTTTGCTTCATATGCCAGTCGTTTATTCTATATTATAAAATGTATATTATTATTATTTTGTCTCCTGATGGAAAATTTCAAACAAAGGATTCTTGACATTACCAAAAGATTCTTGACATTATTTCCCATAGCAGAGCACGTCAACATGCTTTTCATAAACAATTATTTTCAAATATGTGTCTTCGACGGTAAAGTCAGAGAAATTATGAAAATGTTCTATTGACAAACTCTGACAAAAACTATTCATATGAACTTGAGACCATAGTATTGACAAGAGTGTGTGGTGCCACAGCATCACCAGATTATCTTGCTTTGGACACAGTTGACATCAATTAGAAATTAATACTGAATTATGGAATGTGTGCTTTTCGTGGGGATTGAAATAAACATAATATTAATAATATTATGTGTATTGTCCCCAAAATCATGATACAAAAACATGAATCTCGAGGAAATATTTTTGTATTCTACACATCAGCTGAAGGAAAAATTCATGTCTAGAACAAGTCACAATTTCGCCATTGTTACAATTTGCTTCCGACAGCCAAACCAATTCCAGCTAAGGCCATTATGCCACCGAGAAAACCTGGCACGCTGGGTGCATGTCTCTGCCAGAAGGTCGTTTGCATCCGTTTGGATTTGAGGGCCTGTAATAGAAAAGAATGAAGAAGACAGTTATCTCTGTGTAATTTTCTTTCTTTCTTGTTTCTTTCTCCTTTCTTTAGAGCTTACCCTCTTTCTCTCTTTAATTTCTTTTTTTTTTCTTTCTTTCTGTGCATCCTTCTTTCTTTTCTTCCTTCTCTGCTCTTCTCTTTCTTTCAAACTTGGAGAGAAAGGTAACTTTGTCCAATATTGTGTAACTTATTCATCAGAGTCATTATCTTTTCTTGCATGTCTTCTGTCGAGCAATGTGTCTTTCTCTGTCTGACGCCTTCTAACTTGCTATCAGCTTTTTGGCTGGACGCAAGACACACAATCTTGAAACTGCAAAGAAAAGTATCCCCCCCCCCCCCCCATTCCCATTCTCTTCAATCATTAAATTTACAAAGTTTACTTTGGTGACAGTGTCCTCAACTTAAGGATGTAACATTGTGTGACATTAATCTTTTTTTTCTGCACTTACTGTGCTAATGCCCTCTGGCTTCATGACTTACACTGTTTACATTGTTTTGTAATCTGTTTTACTTACCTCGTCGTCCTCTTCGTCATCATCCACTGGCAGGTTTTGCGAGGGATGTCCCCTGGTTTGTAACACCTGCATAGGAAAAGATAAAATATGTTGGTTACAGCTGTTCCGCATCATAAGCACGTACAGAGATTAGAGCAGAGATTATAGAGAATGATAGAGAGATAGAAGGATATTTGAAGGAGGAAGGCATGTGTGGGGTGGTGAACTGATGGTTTGTAAATGAACGGACATGCTTAGATGGACATACAAAACTGGATGTATGGATAGACGGAAGAATGGACAGGTAGATGGATGGATGGGTGGTTGGAAGAATGGACAGGTGGGTAGATGGATGGTGAGATGAACTATGTGCTGGACTGGATGAATGCATGGATTTATGAATGGAGAAATGGCTTTTTGGATGGATGGATAGATGGATTAATGGTTGGACAGATAGTCTGATAGATGTCAGGAATGAATGGGTGGAAACATACGGGTAAGTAAGTCTCACCTGTCTGGCTGCCCTGTGACCAGCTTGGATACCACCTTCCATATACCCTGCCCACTGTGTGGCTGTCTCTGTCCCACCAAAGAACACTCGACCTATTGGTTTTCTCAATATCCTGCAACCGTCAAACACAGCATTAGTGAATTTGTAAAGCTAAAATCATACCGTGGTCTGATCAGACCCCCAAACCCCACGCTTCTATTTACAGCACCATTTCATGGCCAGTGGTCAGAACTCGCTAAATCATAAGTGAACAAGTGGATAACACAAAAGGAATCCTTCTCTAATAAACAGAAGCAGTTATTATTATTATTATAGTTTTTATTATTATTAACTCAGGATGTGACGAACATCAATATGGAGTGGGAATTTTGATGAGTCCACCAGCATCAAAAACACTTATCAATTGGCAGCCCATAGACAGAATAATGTGCTGTAGATTTAATACCAAACAAGCAAAAATATCAGTAATACAGGTATATGCATGCACTGAAACAACAGATAATGAAAATAAAGAAGACCTTTATGAAAAGCTACAAGACACAATTGACAACGTCCCAAAACATGACATAATCTTTGTCATGGGAGATTTTAATGCCAAGTTACCAAAATGCCGGACAGGATGGGAGACCGTACTAGGACCACATGCTACAGGAGAAATAAATGACAACGGAATAAGAATGCTTGAATTTTGCCTTAGAAACGACCTAAAAATCACCAATACATTTTTTAAACACAGAAACATCCACAAAGTAACCTGGACGTCACCAGACGGCAAAACAAAGAATGAAATAGATTACATCTGCGTGAACAAACGTTGGGCCAGCTGGATCAAAGACACTAGAGTAAGGAGCAGATATTGGATCAGACCGCCAAATGTTGATGTCAAAAGTGAGGATCAAACTAAAAAGGACATTCCAGAAGAAAACTAGACCAAAGCCATTTGCCATAGAAAAACTAAAGGACCACGAAACCAAACAACGATATGCGTGTGAAATACAAAATAGATTTGATGCCCTAAGAGATATAGAGAAAATAACAACTGATGTAGAAGAACAATGCAAATGTTTAGAAATGCTGTTAAGGATAGCGCTGAGCACACAATCGGAAAAACGGCGTGGAACAAACAAAGAAGAGTGGATATCTGAAAAAGAAGCAAAACTTCAAAATGAATATACACAGATCGATAAAGAAGTAAAGAAGCAAGTTAGACAGGACAAGAGAGAATGGACTGACAGGAAAACTAAAGAGGCAGAAACAGCTGCAAAAACAAATGACACAAGAACAGCACTCAGGATTGTGAAAGAACTAGCTGGGGCAACACCAAGGAAACACGCACCAATCAAAGGCAAAAGCGGAAACACTCTACACACTGAGGAAGAAATAACCAAAACTTTGATGGAAAGAGCACTTCAACGAAATCCTCAATCAGCCAGACCCCACACAAAATCCCTTAAGCATAGAAGACAAAATAGAAGATCTAGACATAGACTGTAAAGACATCATCGAAAATGAAATCGAAAAGGCTTTTAAAAAAACGAAAAAAAAACAATAAGGCGCCAGGAGAAGATGGTTATACACCCGGAAATGCTCAAATGTGGCGGAAAAAGCATTGACGTCCATGCTCCTACTCCTACTGAACACCATTTGGAGAAACGAAATAATACCAGAAGAATGGAAGGCGGGCACTATCATCCCCCTCCTAAAGAAAGGTGACCTTAGCAACGGTTCGAACTGGAGAGGAATAACACTCCTGTCTCTCCCAAGCAAAGTTTTCAGCATTATCATCCTGAACTGAATCAAAGACAAAGTAGACGAAAGGATCAGAGAACAGCAACACGGATTTAGACCAGGAAGATCATGTGTGGATGCAATCTTTACACTAAGAAGAGCCATAGAGAAGAGCCTTGAATACAACATCTCACTCTACATACATTTCATTGATTTCCATAAGGCATTCGACAGCATCAATAGAGACACCATGTGGAACATCCTCAGAGTATATGGAATACCAAGAAAAATAACGGAAGTAATGAAAACAATCTACAAAGAAACAAATTGCATTGTTAGAACAGAAAATGGTACACGGAAAAATTTGAAATTAAAAGAGGAGTAACGCAGGGGTGTATTCTCCCCCCCCCCCCTTCTATTCATCATCACAATAGACTATATATTACGAATAACAGAGAAGGAGAAATATGGAATACAGATACCAGAAGCAACACACTTGTTTGATCAGGATTTTGCTGATGACATCGCCATCATCGACCAGACTGAAAACAGGCTTCAGGACGCCACAGATAGAATCAAAGATCTAGCAAGTAAAGTTGGGCTGAACTACAATGCAAAGAAATGTGAAGTTATGAGTGTAAATACCAACAATGAGCCAGACATAAAGATAGATAACAACAATGTTCAAGTCACAAAAAAGTTTGTATATCTTGGAAGCACAATCTCTGCAGACGGAAATAGCCATGACGAGGTAATAACCAGGATAGGCAAAGCTGGGTCAGCCTTTGAAAAGATACAGAAAGTGCTAAAATCAAACCATCTCAGCTTAAAAACAAAACTAAGAATATATCAAGCTACAGTCGTATCAATCTTACTACATGGAAGTGAAACATGGCAAACCTATGCAATCGATGAAAAGAAACTAAATGCCTTCCACATGCGCTGTCTCAGAAAAATTCTCGGAATTACATTCAAAGATAAAATAACAAACAAAGAAATATACGACAAAACAAAACAGGAAGAGATAATGAAGTTGATCAGTGAGAGAAGGCTACGATGGTGTGGACATTTATGGCGGATGGACAGAAACAGAACCGCGAGAAACATACTAGAATGGAAACCAACTGGAGGACACAGGGGCAGAGGAAGACCACGCCTGACTTGGCAAGCAAACGTTGAAAAGGATCTAAGGTCGCTGGGAAGCTCCTGGCACCAAGCAAAATATGATGCCCAGGACAGAACTGGTTGGAGAAGGATGGCCCGATGCGCCTGCAGTGGCACTGGGGGAACTAAGTGCTAAGTGCTAAGTAAGTAATGAGAGTGGCTATTTTCACTGCCTACATGTATACAGTTACATGTAGCACCGTTAAGGCTAATGATCATACTACATGTATAAAGAAGCTAGAGGGCGAACATGTAAGCAGTTAAAACTTGTAATCATTGCACCGAAATTAACAAAAGCAGTGGACACAAGCCCCTACACACAGTACTTATGATAGCTGGCAAGAAAAACATTGGTTGCATTTACAGAGCACGATGGGTGTAGACAGAATGGGAAAATATTGCAAAAAGAGTATTATCTGCTATTTTTTAAAATAACCCGACTACCATGTGGTGTGTACCTTTACAGAGTAAGAATCCCTTCTTTGGACTTTGTTATAACTGGGATCACAAAAAGGTGCAACCTATATAATACCTTGGTGTATAACCAATGTAATCATGTGTAATCATGACTGACAAGCAAAATTGGTTCTGAGTTTATGCATTACTTACTCTCCATAGGATGTCAGCACCCCTGGGGGTAGAGCCAGAAAAAAACAACCTCCTGAATAGTGCTCACCCGACCAGTCTTTTTCTTCATAGTATACCGGCTGGAAAAATTATGTCATCATGAAATAAGAAGTTATTAGCAAAGGTCAAAGTTTAGATACGGCAAGAAAAATTCATCTATACTATATATATTTGTGGACTTGAGATTTTTCGTTGCAAAAGGCTTCTGAACCACTCAACACTCAGACTTCAAATTTTATATGGTGCATCAGAATGGATGTAAGGGTGCACAGTTTTTAATAGAAGTGTCAAATTGGTGTAGTTTTTTTTAATTGGAAGTTTATTGTTTCGCCATCATTTAGATCTATTTCGAGTCATGGTTCGCCATTTTAAGGTTTTGTTATCACTTCCGGCAATGTGTTCACTATCAACCACACTAACCCGTGCGCAGTCATGCTGTTTTACGGGAGGCGCAGGGTGCCAACTCACAAAGGCAGAGCAGTACGACTTATTTAAAAACAAACAAACAAAAATAAAATAAACAAATAGGAACAAGCCAGATGAAGCAGTTCCATAATAACCATCCAGAAATGAAACCAATATTCAAACCGATTTATCCCGGGCAGGGCCGGGGACCTCAGCTAGTATTATATAAGAGAAATCTCAAACAGCAACCCTGCGTCTATCCTACGTAGAGTTCCATAGGATTGGTATGTCGCGAACATCAAATCGACATGGACCCGATGTTGTAACCAGCTGATCTATGTAAGAACGATGTCATTCCTATGTGCAAATTTGACGTCAATCTTATGTATCAGATTTCCATAATATTGTTGGCGAGGATGCTTCAGTGGGGAGTAATTCCATTTAAACGTGACTAGAGAAAATGCTGAGTTGTGTTTGCTGTTCTGTCATGTGTTCTCTGTACGGTTTTAGTCAGAAACTGTTCCTGCCAAGCATTTCTTCACATATAATACATTATCCAGTATGTATCAAAATTTGGCCTTTGCTTTTCTTTTAACTCTTTACTAACCTGCATTCCATTTTTGAAACACTTCACCTAGTGGTCAATTATAATTATTTGGAACAAGTCATGTACTAACATATCAACAAAAAGCTGTTCATGACAAATATTCATACAGTTTTCCATTCATTTTAACCAAGTAAAATCACTTTTGATAGATTCAAAATTTTTAGCTGAAGAAAATTATGCGTTTGAGTTATTAAGTTAAAGAAAATCAGCTGCCCTACAATAATAGCAGGTATCAGAGTTATGCCAAAAAGCACCTTAAGGTTCATTGCATTCCCAAGCACGAGGTCCATCAGATAATATCACAGAAAAAATATGCGCCAATAGGAACTGTAATAATTCAATAGAATCATAATGGCACAAGTCACCAAATGGCAGAAAAAGAAACAGTTTTTCCTTAATATCTCAAAAGTGTCAAAAATGACGTATGCCATTAGCATAGACCAGTGATAATACTTGTGCATAAAGTATTATTCCCTGAGTATTCACCAATCATTTTCCTATTCTAGTTGAAAACACAGTTTAGTGCTTGAACAGTTTAGTATTGAAGAAATGTTTTTTTCAATACCCCAGTCCTCCTACAATCATGTTTTACGAACCATAAATAAGTAAACTCAAAATCCAGCTACAGTCTAACAAATATAAAGTCAGTTCCATAAGGTTCCATGTAAAATATGAGCATACATACAATTTCAAACAAATTTGACATACAGTTTCCAAGAAAATTGTTATTGGTTCCACTCACTTGAAAACAAAGATGCACGATATTGACAAACCAGACAAACTACATCCCACCACGAATTTAGCCCGTGATTTTTAACCTGTTTTGACCCACGCCTCACTCTAACTTTCAAAACAAAACAAAAAAAGTGCGCCCCGCCCTGATCGGACAAATGTTAGTGTACAGAAGATACAAGAAGATTCAAGAAATAATATATTCAGTCTTCATTCAAAAGAGGTTTTACCTAAAATTGTATTTCTAGTATTATTCATTTGTGGTTCTCACTGCAATGGGAGCCTTGTCCTTGATGCTACAACACATTTAAGTTAAAATACACTATGAAATTAAGATTTCAATGAAAAATCCCCGTCTCTCATCCTTAAGTCCCATGCCCCATCAAAATATTGCTACGTCGCACCTTGGCAAACGCTGGTTTAGACATATATATTATGTATTAGTTATATTCACTCAGAGGCCGTTCTCTGGGCCAGTATTTGTTGGAATATCACGAAAGCCATCAAATTCACTATCAGAACCACTGTCTGGCAAGAATAAGACAGTTATTGGGCTGGAATCAGAGTCTGATTGCAAATCCATAGGCTAGACTCGTCCTCACCACTGGAGATCGCTATTTTCAACTCTGACTTCAGATCCGCACAAAAAATACGGGAATTGACGGATTTCCAAGAAATAAAATGATTTTGAAGCTCAGCCAATCAGCTTTTAGATAAATTGGTCTTGCAGCGCAGATGTCATTTCCTCTATGACGGTATTTGTTTATATAGGGCAACGCCTCAGCGCAACGATTGTTGTGAAGGGCGCTAGGCCTTAGATCGCAGAACAGCACAACAATCCTTGCACTGGGCGCCAAGCCTTAGATAGTGAACCAGTGAATGTTATGGCTGACACTAATGATGAGAGACAATGTAATCAGTGGCACTCACATTTAGAGCTTCGAAAGACTGGAAAATCTTTGCAAAGTCTTCAGCTACACGTTGTTTCCTCTCTTCTTTTGTCATCTCAAGAGCTCGACGGTTATTGTCTGCTGCGATAAATCTGCAAATATTCAATCAGTCAATAAGTCAAGCAATCAATCAATCAATCAATCGACCTACCTATCTAACCATCCACCCACCTATCTCTGTCTCTGGGTAGGTCTGTCTGTCTGTCTGTCTCCTTCCCTTCCTACCCGGCCACCCATCTGTCCGTCCATCCGTCCATCCTTGAGTCTCAAAAAAGTATATGCCACATCAGCAACAAGAAGCAGCTTCAACAACAACAAACAAGCCCCACCAGCACTTGAGCATCAAGAAAACAGCAACAACAACAACAACGATAAGCAAGCACTACTAGCCATACGCCATTAAAGCTGGATTTGAGCCATCTGGAGCAGAGTTATCCATTATGTAATTCACTATGCAGTCTTTGTCATTGACGTTTGCTGAGCCACAGAAACCTGAAGTAGAATATAATACAAAATATAATAGAATACCCATTGAGACTGTCTGAGTGGCAAATGCCATCACAGAATGAATCAAATTTGTCCCCTTAGAATGATAAGGTTCTATTTCCACGTTTTTGGCTAACAGAGTCACACACTACTTCTACTGGCCTTATCCATTGAGTGTCAAAGTATCAAGGGAATTTGGTGTTTAGTTTGTAAGCATTACTAAAAAGGGAAAATGTCATATCATCAAAAGCTATGAGCACATGATACTTCAATCATCAATTTCTCAGAACTTGATGGAAAGGAGTCAGAACTATGTCATTCTAAATTATTTAAATTATTTGGTTTATTTTATATGTGTGTAAATTAACAATTACCTAACAGTACGTACTGACCAATATAGAGGTCAAACCATAGGTAGGAAATTGGAAGATCTTTAGAGGGCTGGAAATGGAACTGAGACCACTTGACAGGCCTGAGCCTAGCAGTTAACTTGCACATTTCCTATTTTTATGAATTCATGATATAGTCACAGGCCAAGAGTGGACAAACGTCTCGATAGGGCTGAGGTCAGCCTTGAGGGGGACCTACGAAAACACTAATTATAACAATAGCTTTTCTCACTGCCATCAGCACAAAGATGAAGAGCTTTATTCCAATGTCTGAAATACCCAGTTTAGTCAATTATAATACCGTAGGTTGGCTATTGCTGCCTCGTTAAATCTAGCATTTGAGTTTAGCTTTAACCAGGTTCCAACAACCAACTGACGGTATATTTCCATCTCCAAGCGTAGTGGTGAATAAAAAATAGCTCCCGACAATATAATCACAGAGGGAGACAGCCATTTGACATTCAGGTTAGTTATAAATATAATCTTCATTTTTGGAGCCATGAACATATTAATAATTTATTACTGCCATCATCATCATTATCATATTCTCATCACCCTCATCCTTCTCCTCCTCAGCCCATTAACATCATCACATCATCATCTCCTCTTCATCATTATTATTACCATCACCATAGCATCATCATCATCACTGTCAGCAACGTCAACACCATTGTTAATGTTATGTCTATACCTATAATTGTCAAGGCAATAAGTCAAAAGCTCATCGTTCATCTTGATGAATTTGCTGATGCTGCTAAAGTTTGAAACAAAATATTTTGATATAAACAATGAAGAAGGTTTTGCAGTCCTACCGTTTTCCTTCCAGAAAGGTGTGTCATAGTAAAGAAACGCCTTCATGACACTCCCCATGGGTACACGTTGTATTAGCTGATTTCTGGCTGGGGGCAGGGGTGGCTTAAAGGTTAATTTGGCCTGTAGAGACAGGGGCGTTGTCACTATGACATGCTTGCACTGGTTGGACAGATCAAAGGGCTGGTTAAGGGCGATCATAATCAAATCATAAGATGTCTCAAAAGAATAATTATAACCCACTTTGAATATTTATTAAACACAGTGTCAATCGAGATACATCCAAGATTAATAATTCAAATTAAAGAGGATAAATGTATAATTATTTGAGTTATCGCATGTGTTCAAAGTGATGGCCATTCTGGGCCAAACACTGATGACAACGCAGTTCAACAGAGTTAAAAACAACACTAAGCTGTTCACTTGTGTGTACATTTTCTTGGGTCACGCCATACATAGAGTAAAGGAGGTAACTGTCTCTTATGTAGACTTTTATTTGCTGTTACGATGGCTGGTTAAGTTGATAACAATGATTATGACAATGGCAGTGGGTGCGGAAGATGAGAAATGATATGGCGCAGGCTGGAAAGAACTAAGGATGATATTTGTGCACAGGAAGGGCTCTGTATGCCCCAGACAAATATACCAGTGAGAGGCTTCTTTAATCGGGCCAGGCAAGACGACAGCATTTCACTTTTTCCCGTCCTATCCTTAACCCCGTGTATCCCAAACCTAAACCTAATCGTACCCATTGTAAGAGATTTAAGAGTTCAAAGTGGTCACGATGCACACAGCTCTTTCCTCATATATTTCTGGAAATGATAACCGATGATAAGATAAGATAAGATAAGATAAATTTTATTCGTCCTTGTACAAGGAAATTTGTTTTGATCATTGAATACATTGCAATACAGTTACAGAAACAAAAATTATGATATATAGCGCGCACACACACGTATATACACACACGCTAATAAATAAACAAAATTAATATTGACTGTGGTGGCACTGCAGTGGTTGCAATGGTGATGCTGATTACAAAAATAGAATGACAAGCATTGGAGGTCCATTCCATTACATGTCAAATTTCCATTCTTTGAGCCACAGCACACTGAGCCATGTCTATATTGGATCAGTTTTGACTCAGAATTTCCATTGAATCAATTAGCTTGAGCCAGATTTATTTCAGTGTCAACTGTGCTCTCAGTCCCGTTTAAATCTATACTCCACATAATTATCTCACTGAAATTGCGGCAAAGGCAGACTGGACTCATTGCATCTGGGACCTTAATGGAGGTGGGTGGGGGGGGGGGGACATCTGATGGCATCTTGTCTGTAAAAACACTCCTGGAATCAATTCCCTGTTGCATCAGATTCCGCAAAATATTCTAGGCAAATCTGTTTCGAAACGACAACAACAACAACAACAACAAACAAACACAAACAAACACACATCATGTAGATGAAAAAGGAAGAGTTGTCCAAATAAAACAAAACAATGTATGCTACCCGGTAAGTTGACCCTGATAGAGTTGTAACAGTAACGCCATCTCCAGTCTGATCGATTTCGATGACGGGCTGTTGCAGATGAATGTTGTCTAGAAAAAAAACAACAAAAAACGAGAGTCAGTTGAAATTTAATTTGTACTTTGCAGTAATGTTACTAAGTACATTATTTTCTCTTTTTATCTGTGGAAAGATTTCTGTCCATACTTTCCACATTATTTTGACCAAGGGCTAACTTGTTTTAAATTTCTAGAATCTTGATAACCTACACCTCAGTAGAAACAATTAGTGTTCCTTCTTCTTCTTCTTCTTCATGTGTCAGGTCTGGAGCAGACATCGACGACCATGGCACTCCAGGCTTCTCTGTTGTCAGTCATTCTTATCAGCTCGGTGTTACTAATCGACTTTTTGGTGGCATAATTGTTGAGGCTGTCAATGTATGTAGTTCTTTGTCCTCCTCTGCTTCTCCGCCCCTCTATTTTACCGTATAGCATTTGTTTCTCCATCCCGTTCTTCCTAAATATGTGTCCCAGGAATTTCATTTGTCTCTTTCTGATTGTCCTTATTAGGGATCGTTTGTACCCTGCCATTTCGATAACCTCTGCATTGGATTTTCTCTCTGTCCATGGTATTTTCATCATTAGTGTTCCTAGTGGTCCATAAAGTACACTGTGGGTGGGGGGAGGGTGCTCACAGAGTATGGAACTGGAGGAAGGAAGGGGTGTGCTGGCTAGCACACACAACTCGCCCATTATGATAATGAATTAATAACCTGTATTCAGCACAGCAAGTTGTAAACTTATTTATAAAAAATCCAGTTTTTAATGAAGCAGTCTAAACGTCAATGGAAAATACCACATGCAAGATTATAGAATATAGCCCAGACCTATCATGGATATTCCCTGTTCTAATGGTCATATTAATATACTCCTTCAGGGGGTCGGAAGATGGAAGGGGGGGGGGAGAGGGGAAGGTTGAAGCCCAGTATCAGAAAAGCATACAAGGTGTAGGGTGTGGGTGGAGGTGTCAAAAATCAATATAAATGACAAAGTGTTCTTTATGAATGGCCCTCCATAGATAACTGCTGATAACGGATTTCCCTTGTAGTACCTTCAACATCTGTCTTGAACCCATTCTTTATAGTTTGTTGTTGATGAAAATAAGACTCTGTCAAACATTGCTAAACACCTGGAAAATTATACAGAGAAGTCATTGAGAATATTGAGGTTGCCTCCAATACATACCCGTGCCAATTTTTTCAGCCAGCTTGTTACAGATTTGTTGGGTCCCGCCTACTATTTTCATCTCCTGTAATGGTTAAAAAAAACAGATTATTTTACAGCAGTTAAAATTCTCCTACCCCTCATCAAAAAGATTTTTTTTTTCTAAGACATAAAAAGTGATGTCTGTCTGTGTGTTCATTGCTTACCTAAGGATCATCAAATTACTGAATTAAAGAAGATTAAACTTGCTTCAAATGGGGTTATTTGACAACAGAGGTAACTTGTGGTAGGGGTCGAGGGGGTTGAGGGGGGGAGGGGGAGATATTTGGCCTGTCTGTCCGTTTCTTTGCTTGACTGTCTGATTTTAACAAAAGATTACATAAACCACAGAAAATCTGTGGGGCCATAGCGAGGCTTGAAGTAAAGTTAAAAAAAAATGGTAAGAAGAAAAGTTGCATGTAGACCTAGTAAAACCTTGCGTGAGAAAATCATAATGTATCCTTTCTTTATTATTTCTCACTTGAGACTTTGCTATATATCGCTTTTTTTTTCTGCCATATTTTGACTCGGATGTTAACTTTTTTTTTTTTTTAAACACTTGACCTAGAGCTACTATTAATATCTGACTGCCTTTCAAGAGTCTTCGGTATGGTGCATTATTTTCCCACCCATTCATGACAATGCTTTTGTTTTCTTTAAAAAATGTATGTGTTCCATCCCTTTGTAGAATAATGACCCAAATAAGAGATGAGGCAAAGGTCCCCATTACATCGTTGACCTACAACGCAGTTGTCAACCCTCCAGAAAGCCGATGCATTAGGACTGAGGCCAAGTTTGCCCATAGGAATGACTTTGTAACCATTGGTTCTACAAAGATCCGCCAGTGACCTCATATTGTCGTGCCGATGTTGTTTTGGTGGAGGATGTTGTCACAAATCCCAGACTGGGAGATGTAATAAGTTATGACAGGACAACAATCATGAACGAACAAGTTTAACACTTAACAGAACAACCCATCAGACTCACACATTTATTAAACATAATTATACAGATAATAGCGCAATTACATACATTATATTATTGAAATTAACTGCCGTACAACGGCCTTATTCTCACATGCACTCTTCCTCGGATCCACAAGCCGGTAGTTACTTCCTAAGGGCACTTCGGCCTCAGCCTCTCCCCTCAGGGTCTTAATAGCACATTAATAATTCACTGGCACCGCAGTCTCTCAATATCACCTTCCTATTGTCATACACCTTAGCATTCCACTAGCACCTCAGCAGGGCAATAGCACATTATCATTTCAATAGCCCATCAACATGGCAATAGTACATTATCACATTCACGCTCATATCTACGTCCCTGTCCGTGGCCAGACTGCCACGACTTTATGTGCCTCTACTGTCCTGCACCGACAGCCTCACTCTTGGCCTATGTGTGGCCTATGTCTGGCCTATCCCCTGTGCTCACGGACGCGGCTCTTCGGCCCGTCCCCGACACCTACAAGAATAACATTACATTGGTATAATAATCCCATACCACTTCTATTCACTTCACCCCTCTTTACATCTCACGAAGCGTACACACAATAGTTCACATTTCACTCACCACATCTTACGGTAACACACCTCCACCGTAGTACACACTACTCACTCGCGCTACAAATCCATGAACTCAACTTTCATCTATCGCTCATGGCGCACATTGCTATATCCAATATCAAGGACTTCCACGTTCCTCACACATACTTATTTACATCATGGTAATAGACGAATATAATACATCAATCATAATTATCAATCAACGTTCCACCTACCAGTCATCAATGGAAAAAACACTCTCATCCGTCTTCCGACTGCTCCCCTTATGTTCGCCCGCTGGGCTCTTACTAGCGTCCGTTCAGTAGGACCTTCTAACTTGCAGTGATAGTAATACAGCGCTTTCGCCTCATTCAGACCCCCCCCCCCCACTACTCATAACAGGCACGCTTTTCCTGACTTGTCTACGTGCGTTAATTTTACTCTCCTCCTTTCCCCCCGTAATTATTAACTATCGCTCACTCCACTCGTGACATCATCCCCCACCCCAAAAAAATTAATGCAATTAATTTCAAATCGCATCAAGATGACTGTCAATGAGTGAGCGTGAGCAATACTCACATAAAAATGCCCTACCAATTCCCCTAGTATATAAAATACCGGAATCAGGGGAAAATATGGGGATCAATATGCCCTGCAATATGCATATATGTATCACATCATGAATAGCTAACTAAACACAATATCTAATACAGAATCACAAACCAATCAACCTATCAACCATTCTTCATATCATATTTATAATGTCAATATTTTAAAGTCGACGATTCATTCAGACAGATCCTGTCAATGTTCCTGTCCTCCGATGTATAAGCGACTGATATGTCCACCTAGGCTCGACTAAGGTAGTCGGCGATATGATGGCTGGTTCCTGGAATCGGTTGAATAACGAAGGTATACGGCTGTAAAGCCAATGCCCATCTAGACAAGCGTGGGCTGGACGAACGATTCTTTGACAAAAACGCTAGTGGCTTGTGGTCTGTCTGGATACAAAATTCTCGTCCCATGAGATAACGTCCTAATTTCTGGACGGACCACACAATGGCAAGGCACTCACGCTCTATCACAGAATATTTTCTTTCTCTCTGCAATAACTTCCTACTGACATAACATACAGGATGGAGACATTCGTTCTTCTGCTGTAGAAGACAAGCGCCGACACCAGAGTCCGACGCATCCGTTCTGAGGATAAATTTAGATCGAAAATCGGATAAAATCAGAATGGGTGACGATGATAATGCTATCACCAAATTATCAAATGCTGTCTGACATTCAGACGTCCACTGGACCTTATCGGGTTGTCCCTTCTTAGTAAGGTCAGTAAGAGAAGATGACAAGGAGGAAAAATTTGGAAAGAACTTTCTGTAATAATTCAAAATTCCCACTAAGCTTCTGACTTGTTTCTTTGTTTTTTGGGATTTGCAACCCTACTAATTTGTCAATTTTTGTTACTTCAGGTCTCTGAACACCTCTACCCACGATATGTCCCAAGAATACTATCTCTGGACATGCCAAATCCATCTTTGCGGGTTTAGCAGTTAACCCAAACTGACGTAATCGTTTAAAAATTACTGTTAGTGTCTGAATATGATCAGACCATGTCGACGTATGACATGCTATATCGTCAAAGAATGACACGACATTAGGTATGTCCTTCAACACCAGTCTCATTAATCGTGCAAACGTCGCTGGCGCGTTTACCAACCCAAATGGCATGACCTTAAATTGGAATAATCCAATGGGCGTTTGGAACGCCGTGTATTGCTTAGATTCCTCAGTAAGAGGGATTTCCCAATAACCTTTCGTTAAATCTATCTTGGAAAACCACGTGGACCCGGCCAATGAAGCTATTAGTTCCTCCTGAAACGGAATAGGCTCCCTATCGCCTACCGTAATAGTGTTCAATCTTCGAAAATCAATACAGAACCGCACCGATCCATCAAGTTTTTTCACGAGGACGATGGGTGATGAATACGGCGATGTTGATGGTTCTATCACATCTAACTTCAACATTGACTCAACTTCCCTTATAACTCTATCTCTCGAAGAATAAGGCAGCGGATAAGGTCTAAGAAATACTGGCTTATCCGAAGTCAACTTTATTTGGTGCTGGATCACCGTAGTGCGACCCGGCAAATCCGTAATAACATCCGGGAATGACGCTAACAGGTTATTAAGTTCCGTACTCATTGAACTCGTAAGGTCCGGGTTAATTTTTACGTCCCTGTAACCTTGTGTCGGAGTTAACTCCGGCAATTGAATTTCTACCTCTTCCTGTGCATCGGTGTCGCCCCCGTCTCTGTCTGACCAGTCTAAGACCCCCCGTACAAGCAATAGAGAAGACACTCTCCTCTGGTTTCGTCTGAGCACACAGATACTCTGGTCTCTCATAAAATCTCTGTAGCATATTAACATGGAAAACCTTAACTACTCCATCAATCTGAATGGCATAATCTACCTTCGAAACGACTCGCTCAATCGTATACGGACCCTTCCATGTCATTAATAACTTATTATGATCCGTAGGTAGCAACAACAGAACCTTGTCTCCTGGCTTAAAACTTGGAAGTTTGGACCCTCTATCTTTATAGTTTTTCTCTCTTTTTGAAGCGCTACTAGAAGCTTCTTCCATAATAGTGCGCGCTGAAGATACTCTCTGTCCTATCGTCTTTTGGCACGCACTGCACGTCTTACAATACAGCCGTACATCTCTATGTATCGATGGCCAATAAAAATCTTTCAGAACTCTCTCCTTGGTTCTAGCACTTCCCATATGACCCGCTAATGGAACATCATGGGCCAGACGCAATACTGTAGCAATTAATGACCGTGGCACGACGACCTGCTTTTGAACGGAAGCCACTGTGACGTACATACGGAACAGAATGCCCCCCTGGACAAAAAACGAAGATGACCCGTTTTTATATTTCCTCGTTTTCTCGGTTCGCGCTTCCCCAAAACATGGGCTTAATGATGGATCCTCCCTTTGTAATCTCGCCAAGCGCTCTGGCGTGATATCTAGGTTGACCGCTGGCGTCGCCAAAGGTCTAATCTTAGCCTTATCACGTACCTGTCGACGTGTCTCGACTGCGGCACAAAAGTCAATACCTTTTGATTGTGACCATGCCTGCACATTCTCCTCGGAAGGGGAAACCACCCGAGATACATTACCAATGATGAGCTGGGCGCCTGGAAAACAACCAACGACTGCTTCGACTTCCCCGCTAAGAAAAGGCGTATCTATCACTATCTTTGCCATGGGTAATTTCTCAATGGCCCCCGAAAATTGAATGCATGGGACAGTCTCACCCGTAAGCTGCGAATCCCGAATGCAGTCCCTATGCACTCCCACAACGGTAGATCCTGTGTCTCGTAAAACCGAGACCGGTTCGTCCCCAACAAACCCCGGATAAACCCTAAGACCACCTCCTGTATGACATGAATTTATAACGGGGATCTTTCTCCCACAAGGTAAAACACCGGAAGATAGTAACTTCTCACAACTGGGACACTTAGAATACTGTCCGCCTTCGTTGTCCGATGTAACACACGCAGCTGCATGGTGAAATTTATTAGGGGAACATGGACTGGAGCTACTGTCCCTGTTCGCCGCTATCCTACCTGCAGGGCAATTCACGCTGATGTGATCTGCTCTTCCGCAGTTCCAACACTTCGCGGCCCTACACTCGCGTGAAAAGTGACCCACGCGTCCGCAAGTCCAACACTCCGCTCCCTGTGCTGCACTAGGCCTGGGTCCCCGTGACCCATCGCGACCGGAACTTAAGTCCCTATGCCGTCGGTCATCGGCAAAGGTCACAAATCGCCCTCGGCCATTACCGCGACCTAGCCCTCCTGCTCGGTCAAACTTACCGGATCCATATGCAGGTGATTGGTGATAGCCCCTACGCTGCCCCTGGGCTTGCCCATTATAGGCACCACGCTGACGCGACCTGTCTTTATGTCCTGTCGGCGACCCCTCGACAACGGCGACGTACCCAGCATCTTGGACGTACGCCCTCGCCACTGGTTTGGACGGATGTGCCGTACGGTATGCTTCCGCCAACTTAGACGCCTCCTGCACCGTCGCGGGTTCGTTTTCTTTCAGAAAAGCCACCAGATCTTTATGGCACGACGCGTACAGCTGATCACGGATCATTAGGTCTTTCAATTTAGAAAAATCCGCGCCAACATGCGCCAAGTCTACCCAGTTCGCGAAATATTCCGTCAATCTCGCGACGAAGACAGCAAAGTCCTCCCTGGTATCCGCTCGTGCTCGCCTAAACTGCTCCCGGAAATATTCCTCGGTGCGCGCAAATCGGCGAAGCAGCAAAGCCTTCAGCTTATCGTAATCTTGCACGTCTTCGCGCTGTAGCTCTTTAAAGTAGGTTAACGCTCGCCCCTGCAATAGGGACGCCAGGTACGTGGACCATAATTCCTTATTTTCCCCCCATTGCAATTGTGCGTTCAGTTCGAACCTGTAAAGGAAGGCGTCTATGTCGTCCTTCCGGTCGTCGAACGTAGGGAGCTTGATCCGAACACCACCTTTATTGTGTACCTGCCGCTCAACTGTTTCCGTTGGCGTATTCTTTTTGATTTCCAACTCCGCGATTCTTATTCGCGCCTCTCTCTCCTGCTGCTTATCTTCTAACTCCTTTAACTTAAACTCTCTTTCCTGCTCCTTATCCTTAGCCTCTCTTTCCTGCTGCTGAGCCTTAGCCTCTCTTTCTTGTTGACGCTCTTGAGCCTCTTTTTCTCTCTCTCTATCTTTAGCACGCTCATCGCGCAAATCCGCCTGCTGTTCTTTAATCCAGCCGCGTAGCTCTTCTCCCTCAAGGCCAAGTTCCTTACCCAACTTCATTAATTGTTGGAGTTCCGCCATTTCACAGATTTATGGTTATGGTATGTATTATGCAAAAGACCAACCTGTCGGTATGATCACTAACGACACGACCAGAGACCTGAGATCACACCAGATATAACAATACCCAATTGTCTCAAATACAATTCAGAAATTTACCTACTTCCTAACTAATTCTATATTCATTAAATGTATAGCACTATTAATAATAAAAAAGAATAGAAACGACAAGAATGAAGGAACTTCAGAAGAAGGACCACAAGTACGTGAAGGACAACGAACCAGACTAGGACAAGCTTCTAAAAAAAAACTATAATGGAAAAAAAATGCAACCTAACTACGCCGATTACACTACACGGTACGAACAAGAACAGAGTCTGAAAAAAAAGAACGTATCTACAGATAGGTAGAAAGAGGGACAAGAGAATACGTCTTCCTGCAAAACAGAGAAGATATCGACGCTACAACTAAACAATGACAAAGCCCTTAAGACTGTTCACCGTGATGAACGAAGTTTCAAATTTACTACACCTTTTTAAAAGGATAAACTAAGTTCAACACAGCAAACGAAAACAGCAAAAACAGAGAAAAAGACAGATTAAAGGAACAGCCCACAATCCAGGGCACAAAAATTTTGAATTTTACTTAACTCGCAATTCTGACTATAACTTCTCCCCTTGTCTCGGAGCTCTGGCTGCTTGACCTCTACAGGCTGCACGCACACACACTGTCTCTCTGAAAGTTTAAGTACACATTCATACATATTCATCAAAATACATGCATCAATACATATTCATAAATATACATAAATCATATCATCATGAAATTTCCATTCATCCCACGAACAAAGACAACAGCACAAATTCCTAGCACAACAGAAAAACAACTAGATATGACGAATACACAATGTCAAAATGACCACAGGTAAACAGGACGAGTGTCACAACGGACGGGCCCCCAGTGTCACAAATCCCAGACTGGGAGATGTAATAAGTTATGACAGGACAACAATCACGAACGAACAAGTTTAACACTTAACAGAACAACCCATCAGACTCACACATTTATTAAACATAATTATACATATAATAGCGCAATTACATACATTATATTATTGAAATTAACTGCCGTACAACGGCCTTATTCTCACATGCACTCTTCCTCGGATCCACAAGCCGGTAGTTACTTCCTAAGGGCACTTCGGCCTCAGCCTCTCCCCTCAGGGTCTTAATAGCACATTAATAATTCACTGGCACCGCAGTCTCTCAATATCACCTTCCTATTGTCATACACCTTAGCATTCCACTAGCACCTCAGCAGGGCAATAGCACATTATCATTTCAATAGCCCATCAACATGGCAATAGTACATTATCACATTCACGCTCATATCTACGTCCCTGTCCGTGGCCAGACTGCCACGACTTTATGTGCCTCTACTGTCCTGCACCGACAGCCTCACTCTTGGCCTATGTGTGGCCTATGTCTGGCCTATCCCCTGTGCTCACGGACGCGGCTCTTCGGCCCGTCCCCGACACCTACAAGAATAACATTACATTGGTATAATAATCCCATACCACTTCTATTCACTTCACCCCTCTTTACATCTCACGAAGCGTACACACAATAGTTCACATTTCACTCACCACATCTTACGGTAACACACCTCCACCGTAGTACACACTACTCACTCGCGCTACAAATCCATGAACTCAACTTTCATCTATCGCTCATGGCGCACATTGCTATATCCAATATCAAGGACTTCCACGTTCCTCACACATACTTATTTACATCATGGTAATAGACGAATATAATACATCAATCATAATTATCAATCAACGTTCCACCTACCAGTCATCACTGGAAAAAACACTCTCATCCGTCTTCCGACTGCTCCCCTTATGTTCGCCCGCTGGGCTCTTACTAGCGTCCGTTCAGTAGGACCTTCTAACTTGCAGTGATAGTAATACAGCGCTTTCGCCTCATTCAGACCCCCCCCCCCCCACTACTCATAACAGGCACGCTTTTCCTGACTTGTCTACGTGCGTTAATTTTACTCTCCTCCTTTCCCCCCGTAATTATTAACTATCGCTCACTCCACTCGTGACAGATGTCTGCCCTTACATTAATCTTACCGCCCGACGAAAATCCAATACAAGTCTAAGTCGGATTGATCTAGGGATGCTGGTTAGAAAATACCTTACAAATTAGACATGCACTAATTGGGATTCCAACCTGGGACCACATACATTTGAGGCAAAAGCTCTAAACATGCACCAGCTATAATATTGATTAACAGCGGTATAGAAAAACAAAAGCAAAAAAAAAAAAAAAAAAAAACAATCAAACAAGTAACCATAATAATATAATCGCTCACTGTGACCTGAAATGTATGAAAATGCAAAACGTATTATTATTCATGATGATGATGGATTATAATCAATAAATGTCTGTGCATGTGCGCCATGTGTAAGCCAAGCGAGAACAGCTCGGCAGAGCAGCATCCGTCCCTGCTACACAAACTGATTCCCAATGCCCAGTGTACTCGCAACAGTGGTGGACCTACATTTCTGGGACCCTGAAGCTTCAACTGTAATGAGGCTGGAACCCTGAAGCTTCAACTGTTGTGAGG
Organism: Onchidella celtica; assembly: GCA_963931925.1. Classification (NCBI taxonomy): domain Eukaryota; kingdom Metazoa; phylum Mollusca; class Gastropoda; order Systellommatophora; family Onchidiidae; genus Onchidella; species Onchidella celtica. The sequence goes on along the minus strand of OZ007575.1, from coordinate 47,021,248 downwards.
CTGGGACCCTGAAGCTTCAACTGTTATGAGGCCCCTTCGCAACCAGCAGAAACAAGGCAACATCCAAAATTCACCCATTAAAACGTTTCTTCAGGATCTCGCCGGGATTAGCGGCCTTGAGGCTTAAGCGCCATTACGCCATGTTGTTCGTCCATCGCAGGCGATGAGGACCACTGACATCCCTCTCTGATGGGGTTGGGACTGGGTGTGTCCGGAGATGGCTGGTGAGTCCAATCCGGGCACGGAAGTGTTTCCCACACACTGGGCAGGCGTGGGGGGGGTGGGTGGTGGCTGCAGTGGATGTGCTAGCCGCTCTCTCTTTTCGGTGGCGTCGCTTTTTTTCAGCGTCTGCTGTCCGTTTCCTTTCGGCTGACTTGGCGCCCCTGGTGATCAGTCCGCGCCAAGTGGAGCGATCTAGCGCCGCTGACTCCCAGGACGTGTGATCTATGACTTCAGGGATACTTTCAGGTTGTCTTTGAATCGCTTTCGTGGACAACCATGACAGCGCTTGCCATAGTCATAGCACATTTGCCCATCTCATTTTTACAACATTTTCAGAAAGCATGAGAAATATCATTGCGATGTAAACCTTGTGACCTGTACAAAAGTGGTTTCATGTCAAAATTCAGACTGAAAACTAATTACAAAGTTTTAGGCTTTTCAGGAAACAAAACAAATGAACCTTATTTTATTTGGGACATTACCCGCTATCTTAAAATATTTAAAAATAACTTAGGTAATTGCGTTATGACTGATTAATTTCATAGTAGATCTGCCACTGGCTTGCGACTCTGCACGTCCAGACCGGGACTTTGGAGCCATTCCGGCACTCATAGCTAGCTGCAAAGCCACATCCCTCTCGAAACCCCCCCCCCCCCACTCCCCGAGACCGCAACTACTCTCTCGCCGTCCATTCTGTCTGGCTCCATCACATGATGCTCTTCAGTCTGTCATTTCTAGTGTCTCTCATGTACGTCAGGGGGCTCCCAGGTTTTGAAGATTTAAGATTATATTAAAGAAAAAAACCTGAACTGAGGTGAAAATTTGAAGTAGGCTTATGTGTACATAGCAGGGGTGGCCAAACTTACTTAATGTAAGAGCCACATACGATAAACTCCAGATGTTTGAGAGCCACAAGATATGAACAAAATTTACGAACATGCTTTTATTGTTACTACCTTTACATACATATTCTGTTATAAACATTTTATATAGATATTAAGAAATAAATGTATGGAACAATATTTACTCATGTATGCAGTTTTTTAAACTGGTTTTTTGTTGTTGTTGTTGTTGTTTTGTTTTTTTTTAATTTTTAATTTTGGTATATTTTGTATACTTCTTTAATCCAATGGGAAATTTGCCTTAGTGTCATTGCAGCCCAGTCACAACTGGAGAAGACACGTCGTCACCACAGTGCAGCGCCAACTGGCGGGCTTTTGTGGGTTTGGGGGGGGGGAGGGGGGATTGGGATACATTTTTTATTTACTTTTGCCCAAGGAGCGGCCTGTGTGGCCTGCTCTTTTCGATTTCCAACTGCCAAGATATCTTTAATATGCAGAACATGCACATGAATCCTCCGAATTTTTCAGGCTTATCCGAGACGACTAGTTGGTCGATCCTAACTCCCACACGACCAGGGACAGAAAATATGAGAAAACTCCCAATACTCCAACATGCCTGCACGGACCAGGATTCGAACCCGGTCCCTTCGGCATGAGAGGCCAGCACTTTGTCTCCAAACCACTATGTCCCGTTAATTTCTATTAGTTTCAGAATTGCAAAGTACACATACATTATACAGCTTAAAATGTTTTCTTATGTACCTTTTATATGAACTCTGAGGAAAAAAGAGCTCAGCCAACATATTTCCAAGATCTGCATATTGAAGATCAAAGAACTGCATGTGGCTCGCGAGCCGCAGTTTGGCCACCCCTGGTATATTATAGCATTATAACGTGTTTTTTTTTTTTTTTGTTATTGTCCTTCAATCTTAAAATAATAATTTTCATTACAGTATTTTAACATTTCTCCTTTGTCTGTTGCTTAACTCTTTGGAGACAGGGGGTATTTTTGATGCTTATCCCATCTAGAAAGACGTGGGTTCCCAAGACAAAAACTGATAATGTGTTTACAACAGCAGGAAGGTCTGTCTTTGATTTGTACAGATACGTAGATGTTATGAAACAAGGATTCTGACTAGCTATAAGACCATGACATGGCTAATCAGAACTGCTTTCTCAATGGGCCGATAATCGGCCAGTTCATTTTGTTTAGTATAGCACATTCGGGCCAATGGTTAGCTCCACCGTCTTTTCACTGTAAAACAATTGGGTCGACCATCTGCCCCTTCGTCTCTCAATGATTAATGTAGAAGTGAAAACTCAAATTATTGAGCAAAATAGGGTGGGGGTAACTTTATTTTTGAGACGTTGCAGGGGCAAAGGGGGTGAAAAAGGTTGGGACCCCCCGATGTAGGTCAAAGCACCCCCCCACCATGCCCCACCCAAAGTTGTTACCTGTGCACCACCTTCTGTGGCATTGAGCACATGCATTCCTCCCGCAGTCTGATAGTGCCATAGTATATACAGTAAAGACACTTCATGAGGTAAAACTGTGTTGTTGGTCTTTACTGACTCCTCTACTATGTATCTACCACTTCTGAAACAGAGAAAAAGATGTACTCGTATAATGAGTTTGAGTTCATTGTCTTCTGGTTCTACTTGCTGGTTTCTCTGACCAGTGCAAAGCTGATTATCTATCACAAGGACTGTTTTGTTCGAGTCATCCAATCGGTCTCTGGCTTCTAGCACTAGGATGTCCACACCTGAATCTTGTAGCAGTCTAGCTGCGCATAGACCTGGAGGGGAACAGTTGATATCCAATCTGTCCCTATCCTAGTGTTTCTGCAAGCAGAGTCACTGTCAGCCAGATAGTATATTATTATTATATTGTCTCTGCCAGGACATCCATCCATCCACCCACACATCCATCAGTTCATCCATCCATATATCCATCCACCAGCTCATCTGTCAGTCCCTCCAACCATCCAACCACCCACCCATCCATCCATCCTTCCATTTATTCACTTATCCATCCATCCATCCATTCATCTATGTATCCATCTATCCACCCACCCATCGATGCATTCATCCACCCATCCATCCATCCACCCATCCATCCTTCGTTCCATCCACCCATCTATACTTCTATCCACCCATCATCCATCATGTCCTTCCACCCAACCATCCATCTATCCATCTGTCACGAGTGGAGTGAGTGCAATTAAGGGGATTGCTACAGAGCGGGTGTAGAGTAAGAAGGGCTCACAGTAGACAGCAAGTTAAGCGTGCTGTTGTGAGTAGTGGGAGGGTCTGAATGAGGCGAAAGCGCGGTATTACTATCACTGCAAGTTAGAAGGCCCGACGGAGCGGACCTGTGAATAAGAGCCCATCGGGCGGACATAAAGGAAGCAGTCGAGAAGACTAGTGGAAGAGTCTTTCCAGTAATGACTGGTATGTAGAACGTTGGTTGATTATTATGATTGATGTATTATATTATATTCGTCTATTACCATGATGTGAATAAGTATATGTGAGGAATGTGGAAGTCCTTGGTATTGGATATAGCAATGTGCGCCATGAGCGATAGATGAAAGTGAGTTCATGGATTTGTAGCGCGAGTGAGTAGTGTGTACTCCGATGGAGGTGTGTTACCGTAAGATGTGTGGTGAGTGAAAGGTGAACTAGTGTGTGTACGCTTCATGGGTTGTAAGGAGAGGTGGAGTGAATAGAAATGGTAGGGTATTATACCAATGTAATGTTATTCTTGTAGGTGTCGGGGACGGGCCGAAGAGCCACCTCGATGAGCACAAGTGATAGGCCAGCATAGGGCGGAGGCCGCACATAGGCCAGAAGTGAGGCTGTCAGTGCAGGACAGTAGAGGCACATAAAGTCGTGGCAGTCGGGCCACGGACAGGGACGTAGATATGAGAGTGAATGAGATACTATATTATTGCCATGAGGATGGGCGAGTGAACTGATAAGTTGTATGGCAATAGGAAGGTGATGTTGAGAGACTGCGGTGCCAGTGAATCATTAATGTACTATTAAGACCCTGAGGGGGGAGGCTGAGGCCGAAGTGCCTTTAGGAGTGACTACCGGATTGTGGATCCGAGGGAGAGTGTGTGTGAGAGTAAGGCCGTTGTACGGCAGTTCATTTCGATAATATAATGTATGTAATTGCGCTATTATATGTATAATTATGTTTAATAAATGTGTGAGTCTGATGGATTGTTTTGTTAAGTGTTAAACTTGTTTGTTCGTGATTGTCGTCCTGTCATAAACTATTACATCTCCCAGTCTGGGATTTGTGACACTGGGGGCTCGTCCGTTGTGACACTGGGGGCTCGTCCTGTTTACCTGTGGTCATTTTGACATTGTGTAGTCGTTATATCGAGTTGTTTTTCTGTTGTGCTAGGAATGTGTGCTGTTGTCCTTGTTCGTGGGATGAATGGAAATGTCATGATGGTATGATTTATGTATGGTTATGAATAATAATATGTATTGATGCATGTATTTTGATGAATATGTAGTAATGTGTACTTAAATTTCTGCAGAGGGTGCGTGCAGCCTGAGGAGACAAGCAGCCAGAGCTCCGAGAAAACGGGAGAAATTTAGATCAAGGGTGAAAGTTAAGTGAAATTCTGAAATTTTGTACCCTGGATTGAGGGCTGTCTTTTCTTCTGTCTTTTTCCGCTGTTTTTCTGTTTTCGTTGTAATTGATTATACGGGCGGTGGCGCGGGTTTGCTGTGGTGAGCGTAGTTTGTCCTCTTCGGGAGGTGGGCTAATCTAGGAACTTCGTTCATCACAGTGAACAGTTCTGTAGGGACCTGTATTTTTGTTTAGATTGTAGCGTTCTATCTTCCTCGTTGTTTTAGGAAGACGTTTCTCTTGTCCCTCTCTTCCCTATTTGTAGATACGTTCTTTTTTTTCAGACTCTGTTCTTGTTCGTACCGTGTTGTGTAATCGGCGTAGTTAGGTTGCATTTTTTTTTCCATTATATTTTCTTTTTTACGTCTTTGTCCTAGTCTGGTTCGTTGTCCTTGACGTACTTGTGGTCCTTCTACTGTATTTCTTCATTCTTGTCGTTTCTATTTTCTTTTATAATTAATAGTGCATACATTTTATAGATATAGAATTAGTTTTGCTGTAAAGGTAAATTTCTGAATTGTATTCTGAATTGGGTATTGTTATATCTGGTGTGATCTCAGGTCTCTGGTCGTGTTGCTAGTGATCATACCGACAGGGTAGCCGTTTTCATAGTATACATACCATAACCATAAATCTGTGAAATGGCGGAACTCCAACAACTAATGAAGTTGGGTAAGGAACTTGGCCTGGAGGGAGAAGAGCTACGCGGCTGGATTAAAGAACAGCAGGCAGAAATGCGCGATGAGCGTGCTAAGGATAGAGAGCAGGAAAAAAGGGCTCAGGAAGAGGAAAGGGAGTTTAAGTTAAAGGAGTTAGAAGATAAGCAGCAGGAGAGAGAGGCGCGAATAAGAATAGCGGAGTTGGAAATCAAAAAGAATACGCCAACAGAAACAGTTGAGCGGCAGGTACACAATAAAGGTGGCGTCAGGATTAGGCTCCCTACGTTCGACGACCGGAAGGACGACATAGACGCCTTCCTTTACAGGTTCGAACTGAACGCACAATTGCAATGGGGGGAAAATAAGGAATTATGGGCCACGTACCTGGCGTCTCTATTGCAGGGGCGAGCGTTAACCTACTTTAAAGAGCTACAGCGCGAAGACGTGCAAGATTACGATAAGCTGAAGGCTTTGCTGCTTCGCCGATTTGCGCGTACCGAGGAATATTTCCGGGAGCAGTTTAGGCGGGCACGTGCAGATACCAGGGAGGACTTTGCTGCCTTCGTCGCGAGACTAACGGAGTATTTCGCGAACTGGGTAGACTTGGCGCATGTGGGCACGGATTTCGCTAAACTGAAAGACCTAATGATCCGTGACCAGCTGTACGCGTCGTGCCACAAAGATCTGGTGGCTTTCCTGAAAGAGAACGAACCCGCGACGGTGCAGGAGGCGTCTAAGTTGGCGGAGGCATACCGTACGGCGCATCCGTCCAAACCAGTCGCCAGGGCGTACGTCCAAGATGCTGGGTACGTCGCCGTTGTCGAGGGGTCGCCGGCAGGACTTAGGGACAGGTCGCGTCAGCGTGGTGCCTATAGCGGGCAAGCCCAGGGACAGCGTAGGGGCTATCACCAATCACCGGCATATGGATCCGGTAAGTTTGACCGGGCAGGAGGGCTAGGTCGCGGTAATGGCCGGGGGCGAGTTGTGACCTTTGCCGATGACCGACGGCATAGGGACTTTAGTTCCGGTCGCGATGGGTCACGGGGACCCAGGCCTAGTGCAGCACAGGGAGCGGAGTGTTGGACTTGCGGACGCGTGGGTCACTTTTCACGCGAGTGTAGGGCCGCGAAGTGTTGGAACTGCGGAAGAGCAGATCACATCAGCGTGAACTGCCCTGCAGGTAGGATAGCGGCGAACGTGGACAGTAGCTCCAGTCCATGTTCCCCAAATAAATTTCATCATGCGGCGGCGTGTGTTACATCGGACAACGGAGGCGGACAGTATTCTAAGTGTCCCAGTTGTGAGAAGTTATTATCTTCCGGTGTTTTACCTTGTGGGAGAAAGATCCCCGTTATAAATTCATGTCATACAGGAGGTGGTCTTAGGGTTTATCCGGGGTTTGTTGGGGACGAACCGGTCTCGGTTTTACGAGATACAGGATCTACCGTTGTGGGAGTGCATAGGGACTGCATTCGGGATTCACAGCTTACAGGTGAGACTGTCCCGTGCATCCAATTTTCGGGGGCCATTGAGAAATTACCCATGGCAAGAATAATCATAGATACACCTTTCCTTAGCGGGGAAGTCGAAGCAGTCGTTGGTTGTTTTCCAGGCGCCCAGCTCATCATTGGGAATGTATCACGGGTAGTTTCCCCTTCCGATGAGAACGTGCAAGCATGGTCGCAATCAAAAGGTATTGACTTTTGCGCCGCGGTCGAAACACGTCGTCGGGTAGCGGATAAAGATAAGATTAGACCTTTGGCGACGCCAGCGGTCAACCTAGATATCACGCCAGAGCGCTTGGCGAGATTACAAAGGGAGGACCCATCATTAAACCCATGTTTTGGGGAAGCGCGAACCGAGAAAACGAGGAGATATAAGAACGGCTCGTCTTCTTTTTTTGTTCAGGCGGGCATTCTATTCCGTAAATATGTAACGGTGTCCTCAATTTTAAAGCAGGTCGTTGTGCCAGCGTTGCTGATCGCAACAGTATTGCACTTGGCACATGATGTCCCATTAGCGGGTCATATGGGGATAGCTAGAACCAAAGAAAGGGTTCTTAAAAATGTTTACTGGCCATCGATCCACAGAGATGTGCAGGTCTATTGTAAGACGTGCAGTGCGTGCCAAAAGACGACGCATAAGGGTCGTACACCCCAGGCTCCTCTTCAGAAGATCCCCACGGTCTCGGAACCGTTTAAAAAGGTCTCGATAGACCTTGTTGGCCCCATTCACCCAGCGACCGATAGGGGGAATCGATTTTTCTTAACGGTCATATGTAATGCTACGAGATGGCCAGAGGCGGTTCCTCTGCGGACCATAACGTCTGAGGCAGTCGCGGAAGCGTTGTTTGCAATTTTCGCTAGGGTAGGAATACCAGAGCAAATTCTGTCTGATAGGGGCGCGCAATTTACGTCGCAGATGATGAAGGAATTGTTCCGCTTATTCAGCATACAACCCATCACTACCACCCCTTATCATCCGCAGGCTAATGGCATGTGCGAGAGATTGAACTCGACGTTGAAGTCGATGCTGCGTAAGGTAGCTGCTGATCGCCCTAAAGATTGGGATAGGTATATCCCTGCAGTGTTATTCGCGTACAGAGAGGTACGGCAGGAGTCAACGGGATTCTCGCCGTTCGAAATGATGTACGGTCGTAGTCCTAGGGGCCCAACTGATGTTCTTCGGGACATGATGACGTCGCCATCATCGGGAGACGATGAGCAGATTTCGGTGTTTCAGTACCTTGTTGATTTAAGAGAAAGACTATCTTCAGCGCGCACTATAGCAGAAGAAGCTTCTGGTATCGCTTCGAAAAGAGCAAAAGACTATAAAGATAGAGGTTCCAAACTGAGAATTTTTAAGCCAGGAGACAAGGTTCTGTTGTTGTTACCTACGGACCATAATAAGTTATTGATGACATGGAAAGGCCCTTATGTTATTGAGCGAGTTGTTTCAAAGGTAGATTACGCTATCCACATTGATGGAGCGAGTAAGGTTTTCCATGTTAACATGCTACAGAGATTTTATGAGAGACCACAGTATCTGTGTGCACAGACAAGACCAGAGGAGACTGTCTTCTCTATTGCTTGTACGGGGGTCGTAGACCAGTCGGACTGTGACGTAAGCGACACCGAGGCGCAGGAAGAGTTGCAAATTCAATTGCCGGAGTTAACTCCGACACAAGGTTACAGGGACGTTAAAATTAACCCTGACCTTACGAGTTCAAGGAGTGGGGAACTTGAGACCCTGTTAGCGTCATTTCCGGATGTTGTTACGGATTTGCCGGGTCGCACTACGGTGATCCAGCACCAAATAAAGTTGACTTCGGATAAGCCAGTATTTCTTAGACCGTATCCGCTGCCTTTTTCTTCGAGAGATAGAGTCATAAAGGAAGTTGAGTCAATGTTGAAGTTAGATGTGATAGAACCATCAACATCGCCGTATTCATCACCCATCGTCCTCGTGAAAAAACTTGATGGATCGGTGCGGTTCTGTATTGATTTTCGAAGATTGAACACTATTACGGTAGGCGATAGGGAGCCTATTCCGTTTCAGGAGGAATTAATAGCTTCATTGGCCGGGTCCACGTGGTTTTCCAAGATAGATTTAACGAAAGGTTATTGGGAAATCCCGCTTACTGAGGAGTCTAAACAATACACGGCGTTCCAAACGCCCATTGGATTATTCCAATTTAAGGTCATGCCATTTGGGTTGGTAAACGCGCCAGCGACGTTTGCACGATTAATGAGATTAGTGTTGAAGGACATACCTAATGTCGTGTCATTCTTTGACGATATAGCATGCCATACGTCGACATGGTCTGATCATATTCAGACACTAACAGTAATTTTTCAACGATTACGTCATTTTGGGTTAACTGCTAAACCCGCAAAGATGGATTTGGCATGTCCAGAGATAGTATTCTTAGGACATATTGTGGGTAGAGGTGTTCAGAGACCTGAAGTAACAAAAATTGACAAGTTGGTAGGGTTGCAAATCCCTAAAACAAAGAAACAAGTCAGAAGCTTAGTGGGAATTTTAAATTATTACAGAAAGTTCATTCCAAATTTTCCCTCCTTGTCATCTTCTCTTACTGACCTTACTAAGAAGGGACAACCCGATAAGGTCCAGTGGACGTCTGAATGTCAGACAGCATTTGATAATTTGGTGACAGCGTTATCATCGTCACCCATTCTGATATTACCCGATTTTCGATCTAATTTTATCCTCAGAACGGATGCGTCGGACTCTGGTGTCGGCGCTTGTCTTCTACAGGAGAAGAACGAATGTCTCCATCCTGTATGTTATGTCAGTAGGAAGTTATTGCAGAGAGAAAGAAAGTATTCTGTGATAGAGCGTGAGTGTCTTGCCATTGTCTGGTCCGTCCAGAAACTAGGACGTTATCTCATGGGACGAGAATTTTGTATCCAGACAGACCACAAGCCACTGACATTTTTGTCGAAGAATCGTTCGTCCAGCCCACGCTTGTCTAGATGGGCATTGGCTTTGCAGCCGTATACCTTCGTTATTCAACCAATTCCAGGAACCAGCAATCATATCGCCGACTACCTTAGTCGAGCCTAGGGCAAGATTTCAGGAGCTTATACATCGGAGGACAGGAACATTGACAGGATCTGTGTGAATAAGTCGACTTTAAAATATTGACATTATAAATATGATATGAAGAATGGTTGATAGGTTGAATGGTTTTTGATCCTGTATTAAGTATGGTGGTTAGTTAGCTATTCATGATGTGACACATATATGCATATTTCAGACCATATTGATCCCCATATTTTCCCCTGATTTCGGTATTCTATATACTAGGGGAACTGCTAGGTCATTTTTTTTAGTGTAGGTATTGCTCACGCTCACTCGTTGACAGTCATCTTGATGCGATTTGAAATTAATTGCATTAATTTTTTTGGGGTGGGGGATGATGTCACGAGTGGAGTGAGTGCAATTAAGGGGATTGCTACAGAGCGGGTGTAGAGTAAGAAGGGCTCACAGTAGACAGCAAGTTAAGCGTGCTGTTGTGAGTAGTGGGAGGGTCTGAATGAGGCGAAAGCGCGGTATTACTATCACTGCAAGTTAGAAGGCCCGACGGAGCGGACCTGTGAATAAGAGCCCATCGGGCGGACATAAAGGAAGCAGTCGAGAAGACTAGTGGAAGAGTCTTTCCAGTAATGACTGGTATGTAGAACGTTGGTTGATTATTATGATTGATGTATTATATTATATTCGTCTATTACCATGATGTGAATAAGTATATGTGAGGAATGTGGAAGTCCTTGGTATTGGATATAGCAATGTGCGCCATGAGCGATAGATGAAAGTGAGTTCATGGATTTGTAGCGCGAGTGAGTAGTGTGTACTCCGATGGAGGTGTGTTACCGTAAGATGTGTGGTGAGTGAAAGGTGAACTAGTGTGTGTACGCTTCATGGGTTGTAAGGAGAGGTGGAGTGAATAGAAATGGTAGGGTATTATACCAATGTAATGTTATTCTTGTAGGTGTCGGGGACGGGCCGAAGAGCCACCTCGATGAGCACAAGTGATAGGCCAGCATAGGGCGGAGGCCGCACATAGGCCAGAAGTGAGGCTGTCAGTGCAGGACAGTAGAGGCACATAAAGTCGTGGCAGTCGGGCCACGGACAGGGACGTAGATATGAGAGTGAATGAGATACTATATTATTGCCATGAGGATGGGCGAGTGAACTGATAAGTTGTATGGCAATAGGAAGGTGATGTTGAGAGACTGCGGTGCCAGTGAATCATTAATGTACTATTAAGACCCTGAGGGGGGAGGCTGAGGCCGAAGTGCCTTTAGGAGTGACTACCGGATTGTGGATCCGAGGGAGAGTGTGTGTGAGAGTAAGGCCGTTGTACGGCAGTTCATTTCGATAATATAATGTATGTAATTGCGCTATTATATGTATAATTATGTTTAATAAATGTGTGAGTCTGATGGATTGTTTTGTTAAGTGTTAAACTTGTTTGTTCGTGATTGTCGTCCTGTCATAAACTATTACATCTCCCAGTCTGGGATTTGTGACACTGGGGGCTCGTCCGTTGTGACACTGGGGGCTCGTCCTGTTTACCTGTGGTCATTTTGACATTGTGTAGTCGTTATATCGAGTTGTTTTTCTGTTGTGCTAGGAATGTGTGCTGTTGTCCTTGTTCGTGGGATGAATGGAAATGTCATGATGGTATGATTTATGTATGGTTATGAATAATAATATGTATTGATGCATGTATTTTGATGAATATGTAGTAATGTGTACTTAAATTTCTGCAGAGGGTGCGTGCAGCCTGAGGAGACAAGCAGCCAGAGCTCCGAGAAAACGGGAGAAATTTAGATCAAGGGTGAAAGTTAAGTGAAATTCTGAAATTTTGTACCCTGGATTGAGGGCTGTCTTTTCTTCTGTCTTTTTCCGCTGTTTTTCTGTTTTCGTTGTAATTGATTATACGGGCGGTGGCGCGGGTTTGCTGTGGTGAGCGTAGTTTGTCCTCTTCGGGAGGTGGGCTAATCTAGGAACTTCGTTCATCACAGTGAACAGTTCTGTAGGGACCTGTATTTTTGTTTAGATTGTAGCGTTCTATCTTCCTCGTTGTTTTAGGAAGACGTTTCTCTTGTCCCTCTCTTCCCTATTTGTAGATACGTTCTTTTTTTTCAGACTCTGTTCTTGTTCGTACCGTGTTGTGTAATCGGCGTAGTTAGGTTGCATTTTTTTTTCCATTATATTTTCTTTTTTACGTCTTTGTCCTAGTCTGGTTCGTTGTCCTTGACGTACTTGTGGTCCTTCTACTGTATTTCTTCATTCTTGTCGTTTCTATTTTCTTTTATAATTAATAGTGCATACATTTTATAGATATAGAATTAGTTTTGCTGTAAAGGTAAATTTCTGAATTGTATTCTGAATTGGGTATTGTTATATCTGGTGTGATCTCAGGTCTCTGGTCGTGTTGCTAGTGATCATACCGACAGGGTAGCCGTTTTCATAGTATACATACCATAACCATAAATCTGTGAAATGGCGGAACTCCAACAACTAATGAAGTTGGGTAAGGAACTTGGCCTGGAGGGAGAAGAGCTACGCGGCTGGATTAAAGAACAGCAGGCAGAAATGCGCGATGAGCGTGCTAAGGATAGAGAGCAGGAAAAAAGGGCTCAGGAAGAGGAAAGGGAGTTTAAGTTAAAGGAGTTAGAAGATAAGCAGCAGGAGAGAGAGGCGCGAATAAGAATAGCGGAGTTGGAAATCAAAAAGAATACGCCAACAGAAACAGTTGAGCGGCAGGTACACAATAAAGGTGGCGTCAGGATTAGGCTCCCTACGTTCGACGACCGGAAGGACGACATAGACGCCTTCCTTTACAGGTTCGAACTGAACGCACAATTGCAATGGGGGGAAAATAAGGAATTATGGGCCACGTACCTGGCGACTCTATTGCAGGGGCGAGCGTTAACCTACTTTAAAGAGCTACAGCGCGAAGACGTGCAAGATTACGATAAGCTGAAGGCTTTGCTGCTTCGCCGATTTGCGCGTACCGAGGAATATTTCCGGGAGCAGTTTAGGCGGGCACGTGCAGATACCAGGGAGGACTTTGCTGCCTTCGTCGCGAGACTAACGGAGTATTTCGCGAACTGGGTAGACTTGGCGCATGTGGGCACGGATTTCGCTAAACTGAAAGACCTAATGATCCGTGACCAGCTGTACGCGTCGTGCCACAAAGATCTGGTGGCTTTCCTGAAAGAGAACGAACCCGCGACGGTGCAGGAGGCGTCTAAGTTGGCGGAGGCATACCGTACGGCGCATCCGTCCAAACCAGTCGCCAGGGCGTACGTCCAAGATGCTGGGTACGTCGCCGTTGTCGAGGGGTCGCCGGCAGGACTTAGGGACAGGTCGCGTCAGCGTGGTGCCTATAGCGGGCAAGCCCAGGGACAGCGTAGGGGCTATCACCAATCACCGGCATATGGATCCGGTAAGTTTGACCGGGCAGGAGGGCTAGGTCGCGGTAATGGCCGGGGGCGAGTTGTGACCTTTGCCGATGACCGACGGCATAGGGACTTTAGTTCCGGTCGCGATGGGTCACGGGGACCCAGGCCTAGTGCAGCACAGGGAGCGGAGTGTTGGACTTGCGGACGCGTGGGTCACTTTTCACGCGAGTGTAGGGCCGCGAAGTGTTGGAACTGCGGAAGAGCAGATCACATCAGCGTGAACTGCCCTGCAGGTAGGATAGCGGCGAACGTGGACAGTAGCTCCAGTCCATGTTCCCCAAATAAATTTCATCATGCGGCGGCGTGTGTTACATCGGACAACGGAGGCGGACAGTATTCTAAGTGTCCCAGTTGTGAGAAGTTATTATCTTCCGGTGTTTTACCTTGTGGGAGAAAGATCCCCGTTATAAATTCATGTCATACAGGAGGTGGTCTTAGGGTTTATCCGGGGTTTGTTGGGGACGAACCGGTCTCGGTTTTACGAGATACAGGATCTACCGTTGTGGGAGTGCATAGGGACTGCATTCGGGATTCACAGCTTACAGGTGAGACTGTCCCGTGCATCCAATTTTCGGGGGCCATTGAGAAATTACCCATGGCAAGAATAATCATAGATACACCTTTCCTTAGCGGGGAAGTCGAAGCAGTCGTTGGTTGTTTTCCAGGCGCCCAGCTCATCATTGGGAATGTATCACGGGTAGTTTCCCCTTCCGATGAGAACGTGCAAGCATGGTCGCAATCAAAAGGTATTGACTTTTGCGCCGCGGTCGAAACACGTCGTCGGGTAGCGGATAAAGATAAGATTAGACCTTTGGCGACGCCAGCGGTCAACCTAGATATCACGCCAGAGCGCTTGGCGAGATTACAAAGGGAGGACCCATCATTAAACCCATGTTTTGGGGAAGCGCGAACCGAGAAAACGAGGAGATATAAGAACGGCTCGTCTTCTTTTTTTGTTCAGGCGGGCATTCTATTCCGTAAATATGTAACGGTGTCCTCAATTTTAAAGCAGGTCGTTGTGCCAGCGTTGCTGATCGCAACAGTATTGCACTTGGCACATGATGTCCCATTAGCGGGTCATATGGGGATAGCTAGAACCAAAGAAAGGGTTCTTAAAAATGTTTACTGGCCATCGATCCACAGAGATGTGCAGGTCTATTGTAAGACGTGCAGTGCGTGCCAAAAGACGACGCATAAGGGTCGTACACCCCAGGCTCCTCTTCAGAAGATCCCCACGGTCTCGGAACCGTTTAAAAAGGTCTCGATAGACCTTGTTGGCCCCATTCACCCAGCGACCGATAGGGGGAATCGATTTTTCTTAACGGTCATATGTAATGCTACGAGATGGCCAGAGGCGGTTCCTCTGCGGACCATAACGTCTGAGGCAGTCGCGGAAGCGTTGTTTGCAATTTTCGCTAGGGTAGGAATACCAGAGCAAATTCTGTCTGATAGGGGCGCGCAATTTACGTCGCAGATGATGAAGGAATTGTTCCGCTTATTCAGCATACAACCCATCACTACCACCCCTTATCATCCGCAGGCTAATGGCATGTGCGAGAGATTGAACTCGACGTTGAAGTCGATGCTGCGTAAGGTAGCTGCTGATCGCCCTAAAGATTGGGATAGGTATATCCCTGCAGTGTTATTCGCGTACAGAGAGGTACGGCAGGAGTCAACGGGATTCTCGCCGTTCGAAATGATGTACGGTCGTAGTCCTAGGGGCCCAACTGATGTTCTTCGGGACATGATGACGTCGCCATCATCGGGAGACGATGAGCAGATTTCGGTGTTTCAGTACCTTGTTGATTTAAGAGAAAGACTATCTTCAGCGCGCACTATAGCAGAAGAAGCTTCTGGTATCGCTTCGAAAAGAGCAAAAGACTATAAAGATAGAGGTTCCAAACTGAGAATTTTTAAGCCAGGAGACAAGGTTCTGTTGTTGTTACCTACGGACCATAATAAGTTATTGATGACATGGAAAGGCCCTTATGTTATTGAGCGAGTTGTTTCAAAGGTAGATTACGCTATCCACATTGATGGAGCGAGTAAGGTTTTCCATGTTAACATGCTACAGAGATTTTATGAGAGACCACAGTATCTGTGTGCACAGACAAGACCAGAGGAGACTGTCTTCTCTATTGCTTGTACGGGGGTCGTAGACCAGTCGGACTGTGACGTAAGCGACACCGAGGCGCAGGAAGAGTTGCAAATTCAATTGCCGGAGTTAACTCCGACACAAGGTTACAGGGACGTTAAAATTAACCCTGACCTTACGAGTTCAAGGAGTGGGGAACTTGAGACCCTGTTAGCGTCATTTCCGGATGTTGTTACGGATTTGCCGGGTCGCACTACGGTGATCCAGCACCAAATAAAGTTGACTTCGGATAAGCCAGTATTTCTTAGACCGTATCCGCTGCCTTTTTCTTCGAGAGATAGAGTCATAAAGGAAGTTGAGTCAATGTTGAAGTTAGATGTGATAGAACCATCAACATCGCCGTATTCATCACCCATCGTCCTCGTGAAAAAACTTGATGGATCGGTGCGGTTCTGTATTGATTTTCGAAGATTGAACACTATTACGGTAGGCGATAGGGAGCCTATTCCGTTTCAGGAGGAATTAATAGCTTCATTGGCCGGGTCCACGTGGTTTTCCAAGATAGATTTAACGAAAGGTTATTGGGAAATCCCGCTTACTGAGGAGTCTAAACAATACACGGCGTTCCAAACGCCCATTGGATTATTCCAATTTAAGGTCATGCCATTTGGGTTGGTAAACGCGCCAGCGACGTTTGCACGATTAATGAGATTAGTGTTGAAGGACATACCTAATGTCGTGTCATTCTTTGACGATATAGCATGCCATACGTCGACATGGTCTGATCATATTCAGACACTAACAGTAATTTTTCAACGATTACGTCATTTTGGGTTAACTGCTAAACCCGCAAAGATGGATTTGGCATGTCCAGAGATAGTATTCTTAGGACATATTGTGGGTAGAGGTGTTCAGAGACCTGAAGTAACAAAAATTGACAAGTTGGTAGGGTTGCAAATCCCTAAAACAAAGAAACAAGTCAGAAGCTTAGTGGGAATTTTAAATTATTACAGAAAGTTCATTCCAAATTTTCCCTCCTTGTCATCTTCTCTTACTGACCTTACTAAGAAGGGACAACCCGATAAGGTCCAGTGGACGTCTGAATGTCAGACAGCATTTGATAATTTGGTGACAGCGTTATCATCGTCACCCATTCTGATATTACCCGATTTTCGATCTAATTTTATCCTCAGAACGGATGCGTCGGACTCTGGTGTCGGCGCTTGTCTTCTACAGGAGAAGAACGAATGTCTCCATCCTGTATGTTATGTCAGTAGGAAGTTATTGCAGAGAGAAAGAAAGTATTCTGTGATAGAGCGTGAGTGTCTTGCCATTGTCTGGTCCGTCCAGAAACTAGGACGTTATCTCATGGGACGAGAATTTTGTATCCAGACAGACCACAAGCCACTGACATTTTTGTCGAAGAATCGTTCGTCCAGCCCACGCTTGTCTAGATGGGCATTGGCTTTGCAGCCGTATACCTTCGTTATTCAACCAATTCCAGGAACCAGCAATCATATCGCCGACTACCTTAGTCGAGCCTAGGGCAAGATTTCAGGAGCTTATACATCGGAGGACAGGAACATTGACAGGATCTGTGTGAATAAGTCGACTTTAAAATATTGACATTATAAATATGATATGAAGAATGGTTGATAGGTTGAATGGTTTTTGATCCTGTATTAAGTATGGTGGTTAGTTAGCTATTCATGATGTGACACATATATGCATATTTCAGACCATATTGATCCCCATATTTTCCCCTGATTTCGGTATTCTATATACTAGGGGAACTGCTAGGTCATTTTTTTTAGTGTAGGTATTGCTCACGCTCACTCGTTGACAGTCATCTTGATGCGATTTGAAATTAATTGCATTAATTTTTTTGGGGTGGGGGATGATGTCACGAGTGGAGTGAGTGCAATTAAGGGGATTGCTACAGAGCGGGTGTAGAGTAAGAAGGGCTCACAGTAGACAGCAAGTTAAGCGTGCTGTTGTGAGTAGTGGGAGGGTCTGAATGAGGCGAAAGCGCGGTATTACTATCACTGCAAGTTAGAAGGCCCGACGGAGCGGACCTGTGAATAAGAGCCCATCGGGCGGACATAAAGGAAGCAGTCGAGAAGACTAGTGGAAGAGTCTTTCCAGTAATGACTGGTATGTAGAACGTTGGTTGATTATTATGATTGATGTATTATATTATATTCGTCTATTACCATGATGTGAATAAGTATATGTGAGGAATGTGGAAGTCCTTGGTATTGGATATAGCAATGTGCGCCATGAGCGATAGATGAAAGTGAGTTCATGGATTTGTAGCGCGAGTGAGTAGTGTGTACTCCGATGGAGGTGTGTTACCGTAAGATGTGTGGTGAGTGAAAGGTGAACTAGTGTGTGTACGCTTCATGGGTTGTAAGGAGAGGTGGAGTGAATAGAAATGGTAGGGTATTATACCAATGTAATGTTATTCTTGTAGGTGTCGGGGACGGGCCGAAGAGCCACCTCGATGAGCACAAGTGATAGGCCAGCATAGGGCGGAGGCCGCACATAGGCCAGAAGTGAGGCTGTCAGTGCAGGACAGTAGAGGCACATAAAGTCGTGGCAGTCGGGCCACGGACAGGGACGTAGATATGAGAGTGAATGAGATACTATATTATTGCCATGAGGATGGGCGAGTGAACTGATAAGTTGTATGGCAATAGGAAGGTGATGTTGAGAGACTGCGGTGCCAGTGAATCATTAATGTACTATTAAGACCCTGAGGGGGGAGGCTGAGGCCGAAGTGCCTTTAGGAGTGACTACCGGATTGTGGATCCGAGGGAGAGTGTGTGTGAGAGTAAGGCCGTTGTACGGCAGTTCATTTCGATAATATAATGTATGTAATTGCGCTATTATATGTATAATTATGTTTAATAAATGTGTGAGTCTGATGGATTGTTTTGTTAAGTGTTAAACTTGTTTGTTCGTGATTGTCGTCCTGTCATAAACTATTACATCTCCCAGTCTGGGATTTGTGACACTGGGGGCTCGTCCGTTGTGACACTGGGGGCTCGTCCTGTTTACCTGTGGTCATTTTGACATTGTGTAGTCGTTATATCGAGTTGTTTTTCTGTTGTGCTAGGAATGTGTGCTGTTGTCCTTGTTCGTGGGATGAATGGAAATGTCATGATGGTATGATTTATGTATGGTTATGAATAATAATATGTATTGATGCATGTATTTTGATGAATATGTAGTAATGTGTACTTAAATTTCTGCAGAGGGTGCGTGCAGCCTGAGGAGACAAGCAGCCAGAGCTCCGAGAAAACGGGAGAAATTTAGATCAAGGGTGAAAGTTAAGTGAAATTCTGAAATTTTGTACCCTGGATTGAGGGCTGTCTTTTCTTCTGTCTTTTTCCGCTGTTTTTCTGTTTTCGTTGTAATTGATTATACGGGCGGTGGCGCGGGTTTGCTGTGGTGAGCGTAGTTTGTCCTCTTCGGGAGGTGGGCTAATCTAGGAACTTCGTTCATCACAGTGAACAGTTCTGTAGGGACCTGTATTTTTGTTTAGATTGTAGCGTTCTATCTTCCTCGTTGTTTTAGGAAGACGTTTCTCTTGTCCCTCTCTTCCCTATTTGTAGATACGTTCTTTTTTTTCAGACTCTGTTCTTGTTCGTACCGTGTTGTGTAATCGGCGTAGTTAGGTTGCATTTTTTTTTCCATTATATTTTCTTTTTTACGTCTTTGTCCTAGTCTGGTTCGTTGTCCTTGACGTACTTGTGGTCCTTCTACTGTATTTCTTCATTCTTGTCGTTTCTATTTTCTTTTATAATTAATAGTGCATACATTTTATAGATATAGAATTAGTTTTGCTGTAAAGGTAAATTTCTGAATTGTATTCTGAATTGGGTATTGTTATATCTGGTGTGATCTCAGGTCTCTGGTCGTGTTGCTAGTGATCATACCGACAGGGTAGCCGTTTTCATAGTATACATACCATAACCATAAATCTGTGAAATGGCGGAACTCCAACAACTAATGAAGTTGGGTAAGGAACTTGGCCTGGAGGGAGAAGAGCTACGCGGCTGGATTAAAGAACAGCAGGCAGAAATGCGCGATGAGCGTGCTAAGGATAGAGAGCAGGAAAAAAGGGCTCAGGAAGAGGAAAGGGAGTTTAAGTTAAAGGAGTTAGAAGATAAGCAGCAGGAGAGAGAGGCGCGAATAAGAATAGCGGAGTTGGAAATCAAAAAGAATACGCCAACAGAAACAGTTGAGCGGCAGGTACACAATAAAGGTGGCGTCAGGATTAGGCTCCCTACGTTCGACGACCGGAAGGACGACATAGACGCCTTCCTTTACAGGTTCGAACTGAACGCACAATTGCAATGGGGGGAAAATAAGGAATTATGGGCCACGTACCTGGCGTCTCTATTGCAGGGGCGAGCGTTAACCTACTTTAAAGAGCTACAGCGCGAAGACGTGCAAGATTACGATAAGCTGAAGGCTTTGCTGCTTCGCCGATTTGCGCGTACCGAGGAATATTTCCGGGAGCAGTTTAGGCGGGCACGTGCAGATACCAGGGAGGACTTTGCTGCCTTCGTCGCGAGACTAACGGAGTATTTCGCGAACTGGGTAGACTTGGCGCATGTGGGCACGGATTTCGCTAAACTGAAAGACCTAATGATCCGTGACCAGCTGTACGCGTCGTGCCACAAAGATCTGGTGGCTTTCCTGAAAGAGAACGAACCCGCGACGGTGCAGGAGGCGTCTAAGTTGGCGGAGGCATACCGTACGGCGCATCCGTCCAAACCAGTCGCCAGGGCGTACGTCCAAGATGCTGGGTACGTCGCCGTTGTCGAGGGGTCGCCGGCAGGACTTAGGGACAGGTCGCGTCAGCGTGGTGCCTATAGCGGGCAAGCCCAGGGACAGCGTAGGGGCTATCACCAATCACCGGCATATGGATCCGGTAAGTTTGACCGGGCAGGAGGGCTAGGTCGCGGTAATGGCCGGGGGCGAGTTGTGACCTTTGCCGATGACCGACGGCATAGGGACTTTAGTTCCGGTCGCGATGGGTCACGGGGACCCAGGCCTAGTGCAGCACAGGGAGCGGAGTGTTGGACTTGCGGACGCGTGGGTCACTTTTCACGCGAGTGTAGGGCCGCGAAGTGTTGGAACTGCGGAAGAGCAGATCACATCAGCGTGAACTGCCCTGCAGGTAGGATAGCGGCGAACGTGGACAGTAGCTCCAGTCCATGTTCCCCAAAT
Organism: Onchidella celtica; assembly: GCA_963931925.1. Classification (NCBI taxonomy): domain Eukaryota; kingdom Metazoa; phylum Mollusca; class Gastropoda; order Systellommatophora; family Onchidiidae; genus Onchidella; species Onchidella celtica. The sequence goes on along the minus strand of OZ007575.1, from coordinate 47,000,540 downwards.
AAATTTCATCATGCGGCGGCGTGTGTTACATCGGACAACGGAGGCGGACAGTATTCTAAGTGTCCCAGTTGTGAGAAGTTATTATCTTCCGGTGTTTTACCTTGTGGGAGAAAGATCCCCGTTATAAATTCATGTCATACAGGAGGTGGTCTTAGGGTTTATCCGGGGTTTGTTGGGGACGAACCGGTCTCGGTTTTACGAGATACAGGATCTACCGTTGTGGGAGTGCATAGGGACTGCATTCGGGATTCACAGCTTACAGGTGAGACTGTCCCGTGCATCCAATTTTCGGGGGCCATTGAGAAATTACCCATGGCAAGAATAATCATAGATACACCTTTCCTTAGCGGGGAAGTCGAAGCAGTCGTTGGTTGTTTTCCAGGCGCCCAGCTCATCATTGGGAATGTATCACGGGTAGTTTCCCCTTCCGATGAGAACGTGCAAGCATGGTCGCAATCAAAAGGTATTGACTTTTGCGCCGCGGTCGAAACACGTCGTCGGGTAGCGGATAAAGATAAGATTAGACCTTTGGCGACGCCAGCGGTCAACCTAGATATCACGCCAGAGCGCTTGGCGAGATTACAAAGGGAGGACCCATCATTAAACCCATGTTTTGGGGAAGCGCGAACCGAGAAAACGAGGAGATATAAGAACGGCTCGTCTTCTTTTTTTGTTCAGGCGGGCATTCTATTCCGTAAATATGTAACGGTGTCCTCAATTTTAAAGCAGGTCGTTGTGCCAGCGTTGCTGATCGCAACAGTATTGCACTTGGCACATGATGTCCCATTAGCGGGTCATATGGGGATAGCTAGAACCAAAGAAAGGGTTCTTAAAAATTTTTACTGGCCATCGATCCACAGAGATGTGCAGGTCTATTGTAAGACGTGCAGTGCGTGCCAAAAGACGACGCATAAGGGTCGTACACCCCAGGCTCCTCTTCAGAAGATCCCCACGGTCTCGGAACCGTTTAAAAAGGTCTCGATAGACCTTGTTGGCCCCATTCACCCAGCGACCGATAGGGGGAATCGATTTTTCTTAACGGTCATATGTAATGCTACGAGATGGCCAGAGGCGGTTCCTCTGCGGACCATAACGTCTGAGGCAGTCGCGGAAGCGTTGTTTGCAATTTTCGCTAGGGTAGGAATACCAGAGCAAATTCTGTCTGATAGGGGCGCGCAATTTACGTCGCAGATGATGAAGGAATTGTTCCGCTTATTCAGCATACAACCCATCACTACCACCCCTTATCATCCGCAGGCTAATGGCATGTGCGAGAGATTGAACTCGACGTTGAAGTCGATGCTGCGTAAGGTAGCTGCTGATCGCCCTAAAGATTGGGATAGGTATATCCCTGCAGTGTTATTCGCGTACAGAGAGGTACGGCAGGAGTCAACGGGATTCTCGCCGTTCGAAATGATGTACGGTCGTAGTCCTAGGGGCCCAACTGATGTTCTTCGGGACATGATGACGTCGCCATCATCGGGAGACGATGAGCAGATTTCGGTGTTTCAGTACCTTGTTGATTTAAGAGAAAGACTATCTTCAGCGCGCACTATAGCAGAAGAAGCTTCTGGTATCGCTTCGAAAAGAGCAAAAGACTATAAAGATAGAGGTTCCAAACTGAGAATTTTTAAGCCAGGAGACAAGGTTCTGTTGTTGTTACCTACGGACCATAATAAGTTATTGATGACATGGAAAGGCCCTTATGTTATTGAGCGAGTTGTTTCAAAGGTAGATTACGCTATCCACATTGATGGAGCGAGTAAGGTTTTCCATGTTAACATGCTACAGAGATTTTATGAGAGACCACAGTATCTGTGTGCACAGACAAGACCAGAGGAGACTGTCTTCTCTATTGCTTGTACGGGGGTCGTAGACCAGTCGGACTGTGACGTAAGCGACACCGAGGCGCAGGAAGAGTTGCAAATTCAATTGCCGGAGTTAACTCCGACACAAGGTTACAGGGACGTTAAAATTAACCCTGACCTTACGAGTTCAAGGAGTGGGGAACTTGAGACCCTGTTAGCGTCATTTCCGGATGTTGTTACGGATTTGCCGGGTCGCACTACGGTGATCCAGCACCAAATAAAGTTGACTTCGGATAAGCCAGTATTTCTTAGACCGTATCCGCTGCCTTTTTCTTCGAGAGATAGAGTCATAAAGGAAGTTGAGTCAATGTTGAAGTTAGATGTGATAGAACCATCAACATCGCCGTATTCATCACCCATCGTCCTCGTGAAAAAACTTGATGGATCGGTGCGGTTCTGTATTGATTTTCGAAGATTGAACACTATTACGGTAGGCGATAGGGAGCCTATTCCGTTTCAGGAGGAATTAATAGCTTCATTGGCCGGGTCCACGTGGTTTTCCAAGATAGATTTAACGAAAGGTTATTGGGAAATCCCGCTTACTGAGGAGTCTAAACAATACACGGCGTTCCAAACGCCCATTGGATTATTCCAATTTAAGGTCATGCCATTTGGGTTGGTAAACGCGCCAGCGACGTTTGCACGATTAATGAGATTAGTGTTGAAGGACATACCTAATGTCGTGTCATTCTTTGACGATATAGCATGCCATACGTCGACATGGTCTGATCATATTCAGACACTAACAGTAATTTTTCAACGATTACGTCATTTTGGGTTAACTGCTAAACCCGCAAAGATGGATTTGGCATGTCCAGAGATAGTATTCTTAGGACATATTGTGGGTAGAGGTGTTCAGAGACCTGAAGTAACAAAAATTGACAAGTTGGTAGGGTTGCAAATCCCTAAAACAAAGAAACAAGTCAGAAGCTTAGTGGGAATTTTAAATTATTACAGAAAGTTCATTCCAAATTTTCCCTCCTTGTCATCTTCTCTTACTGACCTTACTAAGAAGGGACAACCCGATAAGGTCCAGTGGACGTCTGAATGTCAGACAGCATTTGATAATTTGGTGACAGCGTTATCATCGTCACCCATTCTGATATTACCCGATTTTCGATCTAATTTTATCCTCAGAACGGATGCGTCGGACTCTGGTGTCGGCGCTTGTCTTCTACAGGAGAAGAACGAATGTCTCCATCCTGTATGTTATGTCAGTAGGAAGTTATTGCAGAGAGAAAGAAAGTATTCTGTGATAGAGCGTGAGTGTCTTGCCATTGTCTGGTCCGTCCAGAAACTAGGACGTTATCTCATGGGACGAGAATTTTGTATCCAGACAGACCACAAGCCACTGACATTTTTGTCGAAGAATCGTTCGTCCAGCCCACGCTTGTCTAGATGGGCATTGGCTTTGCAGCCGTATACCTTCGTTATTCAACCAATTCCAGGAACCAGCAATCATATCGCCGACTACCTTAGTCGAGCCTAGGGCAAGATTTCAGGAGCTTATACATCGGAGGACAGGAACATTGACAGGATCTGTGTGAATAAGTCGACTTTAAAATATTGACATTATAAATATGATATGAAGAATGGTTGATAGGTTGAATGGTTTTTGATCCTGTATTAAGTATGGTGGTTAGTTAGCTATTCATGATGTGACACATATATGCATATTTCAGACCATATTGATCCCCATATTTTCCCCTGATTTCGGTATTCTATATACTAGGGGAACTGCTAGGTCATTTTTTTTAGTGTAGGTATTGCTCACGCTCACTCGTTGACAGTCATCTTGATGCGATTTGAAATTAATTGCATTAATTTTTTTGGGGTGGGGGATGATGTCACGAGTGGAGTGAGTGCAATTAAGGGGATTGCTACAGAGCGGGTGTAGAGTAAGAAGGGCTCACAGTAGACAGCAAGTTAAGCGTGCTGTTGTGAGTAGTGGGAGGGTCTGAATGAGGCGAAAGCGCGGTATTACTATCACTGCAAGTTAGAAGGCCCGACGGAGCGGACCTGTGAATAAGAGCCCATCGGGCGGACATAAAGGAAGCAGTCGAGAAGACTAGTGGAAGAGTCTTTCCAGTAATGACTGGTATGTAGAACGTTGGTTGATTATTATGATTGATGTATTATATTATATTCGTCTATTACCATGATGTGAATAAGTATATGTGAGGAATGTGGAAGTCCTTGGTATTGGATATAGCAATGTGCGCCATGAGCGATAGATGAAAGTGAGTTCATGGATTTGTAGCGCGAGTGAGTAGTGTGTACTCCGATGGAGGTGTGTTACCGTAAGATGTGTGGTGAGTGAAAGGTGAACTAGTGTGTGTACGCTTCATGGGTTGTAAGGAGAGGTGGAGTGAATAGAAATGGTAGGGTATTATACCAATGTAATGTTATTCTTGTAGGTGTCGGGGACGGGCCGAAGAGCCACCTCGATGAGCACAAGTGATAGGCCAGCATAGGGCGGAGGCCGCACATAGGCCAGAAGTGAGGCTGTCAGTGCAGGACAGTAGAGGCACATAAAGTCGTGGCAGTCGGGCCACGGACAGGGACGTAGATATGAGAGTGAATGAGATACTATATTATTGCCATGAGGATGGGCGAGTGAACTGATAAGTTGTATGGCAATAGGAAGGTGATGTTGAGAGACTGCGGTGCCAGTGAATCATTAATGTACTATTAAGACCCTGAGGGGGGAGGCTGAGGCCGAAGTGCCTTTAGGAGTGACTACCGGATTGTGGATCCGAGGGAGAGTGTGTGTGAGAGTAAGGCCGTTGTACGGCAGTTCATTTCGATAATATAATGTATGTAATTGCGCTATTATATGTATAATTATGTTTAATAAATGTGTGAGTCTGATGGATTGTTTTGTTAAGTGTTAAACTTGTTTGTTCGTGATTGTCGTCCTGTCATAAACTATTACATCTCCCAGTCTGGGATTTGTGACACCATCCACCCACCATCCATCCACCCACCCATCTATCTATCTATCCACTCACCATCTATCCATCCATCCAATCCATCCACCCACCCACCCACCCATCATCCATCCAGCCTTCTATCCATCAACTTACCCATCCATCCATCCCTCCACCCATCCATCCGTCTATCCATCCATCCACCCACCCATCCACCCACCCATCCACCCTGCTATCTATCTATCCATCCATCCATCCATCCATCCATCCATCCATTTATCTATTCACGAACTTACTTTGTCCAGGCATTTTTCTTTATAAACTCTTCCACAGTCATCTTATCCCACTGTTTGGCTCTGGGTGCTTTCCATGGTGCAGTTACAGGAACCTGAATCACAAATACGTAGTGCTTGTAATGAAATCTAATGGTAATGCAGAGAACGAAACCACCAATCAACTGAACAACTGACAGACCAACTGACTGACCAACCGACCGACCAACCAACCAGATATCCACCAACCAACCCACCCACCCACCAATCAAACAACCAGCCAAACTATTTACCAATCAACCAACCACCCACCACACCCGCCCGCCCCGCCAATAAACCATCCATCCATCCACTCATCCATCCATCCATCCATCCATCCATCCATCCACTCATCGACCCCATCCATGTTATGCATCTATCCTTCCATCTTCCTACCACCCATCTACTTACCCACGCTTTCATCCATTCAACCACCCATCCATCCATCCATCCATCCATCCATCCATCCATCCATCCATCCATCCATCCATCCATCCATCCATCCATCCATCCATCCATCCATCCATCTATCCATCCATCACATATTCATCCCAATGATATTTGGAAGGGGGATGGATGGGATGGTGAATTGATGGATTTATAGATAGGCAGATAAATAGACAAGCAGCAAGGGTGAATAGATGGATGGACAGAGAGATACCAACCTCTGCTCCCATTTTGTACATCATACGAAGCATGTTATTCATGTCCAACCAGCCCAGTAGACCACCAATTGGCGGGAACACTGACTGGAATCTCTTGACTTTTCCCTGGAGATATACGACAATACTTAGTCAATTTATGACCACCAAATAATAGTCCAGTGTCATAAATCACTGGTTTGTGATCATCGTTGAGTTGAGCTTGAGTTTGAAGAAACTACGTCGACACAATAACCATCGCACTGTGCTAGGAAAACGGAAGATGGTAAGCAGAGTGTAACAGAACGATAGGACAGAAGAAGACTCTTCTCAAAGCGCCCACCAACCATCTACGATCATCGCTAATGAACCCAATATTTGGCAGCAAATGAGTATCTATCCTGGTAAGGCCGATCAGAGAGTATGTATGTAACAGGGATCACTATTGGTCGATTTCACTGGTGGACACAGGACGGCTCAGTGAACCACATTCAGCAAAGAGATAAAAGTAGGTCCTTATTGTAAACAATGCTTGTTTGTATGTTTTCCCCAGGAGAAGTCGCTTTAAAACTGAAGGTTTTTATAGTTTCAGTCAACTCCAGAGTAGATCCACAATTTTTATTTTGCAGATGTCCCTTTTCCAGATCCTCTTTTACTGCGCTGACCTCAGCAGGATGCAGAGGTTTGATGATGGCCCATCATGCCCGGGGCAATCTTTGACTGTATGCCCCAAGACTCAGGTATTGGACCTAGACACTCTTTGATTGGGTGCCCCTCTGAAATGGATGCCTGGTGCCATCACCTCCTCTGCCCCTCTATTTGCACGTCACTGACTGACATACCTTCATGATTTGGTAGAAGTGATGTATCTTCCCCTATTTATATCTTAGGACAAGTTTTCTTGGAAATGAAGTGTAATTTGGAACTCTCAGGGTGGAAAAAAACAACAACAACAACAACAACAACAACAAAAAACAGATGGTTATCAAAAAAAAAAAAAGAAAGAAAAAAGCCCAGAGTCTGGGACCACTATCAACATACAGGAGCAAAAACCTACATGATAATGTTTCGTAAGAGGAACAAAAAATCATAATATTGGACATTTGTAATATTGCCAATGTTTCTTTTAATGGCAATTATGTCCAGCTGATAACTACATTAAGAATAAGATCCATCCCAGGATCAGTACTATTTCTTGTTAGAACAGTACTAAAACAGTGACTAAAAACAATCGCAATAGGCAGAGCCAGTCATTCTGGGAGCGCTTGTCTGAATATAGCCCGAATCCTTCAGAACATTATATTGGTAACTTTCATAGATTTTGTATAGATCAGTGCTTCTCAACCTTTTTTTTTTTTCTCCCTGCCCCACTTCAGTTTTCCAAAACAAACTGCACCCCATTGTAATCGGTCAAAGTTACTACACAATATGTAATACAAAAAGATTTATAAAATATTCATATGTTCAGTATGCACGAATTACTGTAAGAAAATCACTGCTCTGGAATCCGCAGGGAGACAGGAAGAGACGCAGGCCACGAACAACATGGAGGAGAGGCATGGAGGAGGATATGAAGAGAGGTGGCTACACATGGAATGAGTTGTTAAGCATCGCCCAGGATAGAGACAAATGGAAGGCTGTCGTTCATGGCCTATACCCTGCTGAGTGGGGTGAAAGGGCGATGATGATGCACGAATTCAAAAGAGGTTTTAATGAAAACTTTATTTCAAGTTTTATTTACTTGTTTTTTACTCCCCTACGAGCCATTCTGAAGTCCCACGCCTCACCAGGGCGTGACGAGGGCCCCACCTAGTCTAGATCCATGCACCCATCCGTCAGTCTAAAGGCCTGTTTACACTGGTAAGTTTTAGGAACAGAAAAAAGGAATTAGGGACTGTGTGGGAAGAACTCTCCTGGCTTTCCGTCTTTTGTTTTCCGATTTCCCCCTTCGAAACGCTGTTTGTTTACACTGGTCCGTTTTCTGAATGAGAAGCGATGCGCATCGTTTGTTTTGGTCATGCTTCGAAGGGGGAAATCGGAAAACAAACGACAGAAAGCCAGGAGAGTTCTTCCCACACACTCCCCCGTTCCTTTTTTTCTATTCCTAAAACCCACCAGTGTAAACAGGCATTAACTCTCTGTTTCCCGTCTATTTTCATCCTACCTTCTCATAGTAAATCAGGTCCTCCTTCTCATTGGTAGGAAATGTCCGCAGTCCGAACTCTTTGATAAGCTTCAGCAAGCGCTTCTGTGAGGGGCCAACGTAAGACCCTCCTAGGTCAAGATATTTTGACTTCTCATTCTGTCAATGTAAAATCAGTATGGAGACACAGTCCAAAACACTCAAGATATAAAGGAAAATAATGATAATGCATCTGCTGATACAAGACAACTGAATACACCAAGTCTGACAGAAATGTGTTTAGAAATTCTGAAGGTGCTTTGGAATAATCGATCTATACAATGAAAAAGCTCACGCATTTGTTAACAACACCTACCGCCCGCTCATACAGCTCGGATTGCCTGAAATTTTACAGTTGATTCGCTTTGGCCTGCAGAAGATTCTTTTTTAGATTTGCAGACTGGCAATGATGAGGAAGTATGAATGAATGAAAGAAAGAATGAATGAAAGAAAGAATGAATGAAAGAAAGAAAGAATGAATGAATGAATGAATGAATGAATGAATGAATGAATGAATGAAAGAAAGAAAGAAAGATAGAAAGAAAGAATGAATGAATGAATGAATGAATGAATGAATGAATGAATGAATGAATGAATGCATGAATGAATGAATGAATGAGTGAGTGAATGAATGAATGAATGAATGAATGAATGACTGGCATTTTAGCAATGCACATTAAGCAACATGACATCCTCAGACAAACAGTTTATGCTGACACGAAAAAAGCCAGTGTGACAGGGTCAGGGACGGTTGGCTGTGCTACTGGAGTTCAAGGCCGTGAATGTTTACATTGCAAAACTTGAGTCTGCTAGAAATGGGCAGAACAATGTCGGAGGGTTACCTCACTCCAAGGTCACTCTTTATCACTGTGTCCAGTAGTCTAGAGCTAGCTGGAATGGTCATCTTGAAAGGGACAGCGTCCCAGGTTTGACCACTTTTCGCGGCTTTGGAACATTTTTTTTTTAATTTTCCGTTTATTTCGATGGCTGTTTGTCTGTCTGTCTGTCTGTCTGTCTGTCTCTTCCTGCCTTCTCTGTCTGTAAGTTTGTCTGTCTGTCTGTCTTTCGGTCTCTCTCTTCCTCCAGCCTCTCTCTCTCCCTCTTTCTCCCCGTTTCTGTTTCTCGCTGTCTCAGTCTCTCTCTCTCTCTCTCTCTCTCTCTCTCTCTCTCTATCTCGATTCCAGTGTATATTTTTTTTTTAAAAGGATGAAAAACAACAACAAGGGAAATCCTGGGAAATACAAGCATGCTTTAGGCAGCTGTGGAAAAAAAAAGAAACAAAAAACATAATATTTATGTATTTAAAAATCACAAAGATGAGGATGGCGGTATCAAAATATTCGTGATTCTGTGGTTGTTGGGTTAAGTCAGTTTGCTACTTCTGCTGCTTGATAGAGTGTCAAATAACAAGAAGATCTTGTGTCAGTGAAGTGTTAAGTTACCTGTACGGTGTACAGCCGCCCTCCGAGTCGGTCTCTGGCTTCTAGCACTAGGATGTCCACACCTGAATCTTGTAGCAGTCTAGCTGCGCATAGACCTGGAGGGGAACAGTTTGTTTGATCTATCTATCTATCCATCTATCTATCTATCTATCTATCTGTCTGTCTATTATCTATCTATTATCTATCTATCCCTGTCTGTCTGTCTGTCTGTCTGTCTAGATGTCTTTCTGTCTATCTATCTGTCTGTCCATCTATCAATCTGTCTATCCATCTTCATCTCCATCTACATATCTTTCTATCCATGTGTATCCCCATATATCTCTCTATCATTCTACCTAGACTGAACTCTGTCAACTCATCATGCTACCCACAATTGCAAACAACAATATGGGGTAACCCATACCTGGAAAAGGCTGAAACTGAAACTATAACTTTAACTTCATATCTTTATCCCCAGCTGAAACAATAACGTCTTACCATTAATACTAGCACTATCGTACAGATGGAGAGCATCACTTGTTTGCAACCACTTGAGGACAGGAAAAATGGAAAACTAATCACACAGCTCACAAAGTTTCAAAATCTTCGAAATCACCCTATGAATGATAGAGTAAAGAAACCCAAAAAAATGCACACTAAAGAGAACCAGCTTTATAAACTCAGCTAGACAGCAATTAAACAATCTTAAAATCACACCCATAGATGAAGATGAGGACCTTACAGAGGTTGACTGCTGCCGACCATGGGAAAGAGAACACTTTCCCCTAATCAAAGACACTATTCATGGCATCACCTCCAGGACCAATCAGTCCACGGCAGAGCTGCAATCACTCAAGGAGGAATTGCTGAAGAGCACATAATCGCAAAACAACTGGATCCGGGTGTTCACAGACGGGCCAGCACAAGAAGCCGTAAGAGACGGAGGAGGTGGTATATCCAATGGACTAATGGAGAAGAATCAGAACTATCAGTACCCACAGGGAAATATTCTACTAACTACAGAGAAGAAACAGAAGCCATACTAGAGGCCGCGCTAACTTACAAAACCGAGACATATACAACAAAAAAATAGTTATCCTCACAGATGCTAGGTCTGTCCTGTAGGCCCTTCAAAGTTCACATGATTACCATCAAAACAAACTCACCTCAGCCTTAGTGCAGCTGTGTCACGCAGCAAGCAACGTGGTTCTCCAGTGGATCCCTGGTCACTGTAACATCATCGGAAACGAGAAGGCAGACACCCTGGCAAAAAATGGCGCAAACCTCCCTCAAGTCAGAGAAAACATAACATTCTCAGAAGCCAAAGTCACATTTAGGCAGCCTTGAAATCCAAGTGGAAATAAAGTCACCCCAGCCATGTAACAGATGATGCGATACACTTGCTCAGCAGAAAGTAGCAAACTGTAATCTTTAGGCTAAGAACAGGACATAACAGACTCCGGTAGCATCTTTACAAAAGATTCAAGGTTGGAGAAACTGAGGCATGCCCATGTGGAAATTCTCCAGAGAATGCAGAACGTGTCCTCCAACAATGCCCCCTGTACAGACAGCAGAGGGAAGACAGCTGGCCCAGAGGTGCAGCATTACACACTAAGCTATATGGGGCAGCAGAGGATCTCAGGAGCACAGCGTTCATCATAAAGGCTACCGGCCTCCTGATATAAACAGTCTGACACGAAGAACGCAGAAGAAGAAGAGGAAGAATACTAGCTGAAACAATATCATAAAAACCACAGAAAAACTGTGGGGTCGCAGCAGGGCTATAAGCCAAGTCAAAATTGGCAAAAAGAAAAGGTTGTATGTTGCAAAACCCCGCGTGAGAAATAAAACCCAAACAATACAAAGCAAACTAAAGAGAAGACAGAAAATACACACTTCTTTTCTTTTTGCCCAATTTTGACTTAGCTGAAGCAATAACATTTTCCCACTGACGCCAGTTGAAATAATAACAACTTACCACTAATGCCAGCACCTATAACAATCACTTCAGCCGACATCCTCTACCCCGACAACTTAAAGACAGCACGTTGCTGCAGCCACAAACTTGAACACAAAAAGTTGCCGTCTTTTCTATGATGGAAGAAAAGGGGAATTCTTCTGCATGTGCTAAAGTTGTTTTGGTCGTGGAATGCATGGGTGAGAATGAGAGAGAGAAAGAGAGAGTGTGAGAGAAAGAGAGAGTGTGAGAGAGAGAAAGAGAGAATTAGAGAGAGATAGAGAGTGAGTGAGAACGAGAGAGAGAGAGAGGGGGGGGAGAGAAAGAGAGAGGGATAGTGAGAAAGAGAAAGGGAGATACCGGTATAGAATGACCTGTTCTCTCTGAACATCTGTTAAATGGGTAAGACATGGTATTTTTTCCTACAGATCCAAAACCCATTCATCCATCTATCAGTCCACCCATCCATTCATCCATCCATCCAACCTACCAAACATCCATCCATTCATCCATCCATCCCTCCATCCGTCCTTGATACCAAATCAACGTGACATCGTCGTCTCGTGGAATAGGCCACTAAGACAATGCCCCCGTCCTAAACACAATAGACAAATCTGTACTGTAGGCCTCGTTAGTAAACAGTAATAATTATCTGGGACACCGGAATGTACTGGGAGCATAGAAGTTTACAGTTTTAACCCTAAGGCTAGTGACACACCGGGTCAGGTCTGCTCTGTGTCGGTGTGCCAGCTCTCTCTCTTTCAGCCAGCTGACTCAAGGCACCGTTATCTCGCCCAAACCAGACTTGTTTTTGGTCTCTAAGGTGCGCGATGTCTAGTTCAACTCCCCACTTCATATCTCATGCTAAAACAGACAAAACAGCATTGACGTTGTGCACTAGCAGCCTAAATGTTACCAAGAGATGCTATCTGTAAAGAAGCAACCGGATAAATTGAAAAAAGTCGAGCTACCCTATGGGCGTTGGGGTGGACAGGCGTCCATGTCTTCAA
>OZ007575.1:46950720-46983220 GCA_963931925.1 Onchidella celtica | reverse complement strand
CACAAATCATAACCATTTGACGGATGCTGGCGGGACGCGCAGGACGTCAACGTGCAAAGGGAGAGCAGTAAAACGTATCTAAAAACAAACAAAAATAGAATAAAGCTAAAGGAACAGGCAAAATGAAGCAGGTCCATAATAATCACCCAGAACTGAAACCAATAAATCGATTTATCCCGGGCAGGCCCGGGAACTCAGCTAGTAATATAATAAAAAGAAAGAGTGTTTCCATGTGTACACGGAAACGGCGTGCGGAAACATTCTATCTATTTCACTACTTGAAGGGTTTTTGACGTATTCCGTTTCCGTATACATGAGAACCCAGCTTTACTAGGAAATGTCTGTCATGTCCTTGCAAGGCTGACTATAGGTATGTACAATCTGTACACGATACACTGTTGATTACTACATCTCAGATGAACAATAGCAGTGGAACAACAACAACACCAACAACAACAACAACAGCAACAACAACAACAACAGCAACAAATTACAATAAGCCAAGGCACGCACCAATCGATTTTGATCGACCAACTAATTGGACAGTGACATCACAACATTTCCAAGCCAGCAAACCAACGGATGAGCAAAATTGACGTCGAATTTACGTATAGGAATGACCATCGTTCCGACGTAGATCTGCTGGTTACGACATCGCGTCGGCGTTGGTTTGATGTAGGAAACCCGCCTTTACGGTAGCCCCACCAACCCTATGGAAATTCTATACAAATTTACATCGGATTGATGTAAGGATGCTGGCTGTGTTGAGTTTCAATGAGACTTCTTCCACCAGCCAACTTGTTGGGTTCCATTGAAACACATTGTTGTGACGTCACCATCCAACTTGTGTCCGATCAAAATCACCCAGTGCGCTCCTAGGCAAAAGCAACACAAACACATGAAAAATGAATTTCCGAAATACCATAAATTATCCAGTAATGTACTTACACAATTACGCCGCTTCACAACAGCGACCGGGCATCTGCAGGTCTGATTGAATTGATTGACAGACACTTCTTAGATGGTGCAAGATTACCTTGAACTCTAGACTCTGAGGACTTCACATACCATGCGATTACTCAGGTACTTGACACCATAAAAAAACAGGTTTTTATAATATTGGGTTGCCGTGGGTAGGCTGTAGTTGTCAGCGGAGTTGTTGATTAGAACGCAATGGTGACATGATAACCTCAGTTAACACCACTGCACCAAACTATGACCGAAATTGCAAAGACAGTTCATGTTTTTTATTGAGGCAAAACTAATGAAAAGCGTACTTGGAGCGGGAGAGGCAGCCAGTAAACCTACGGAAAATTCGACGAGTAGGACTGACGTCAAGTGTGTTGCCCATAGAAATGACATCATTCCTAGGTAAATAAGCTGGTCATGACAGCGCACCACAGTCGGCTTGACGTAGTGAACCCACCCTTTCTGTAATCCTACTGATCCCAGGGAAATCTAAGTGGTGATGCTGGGGGGGGGGGGGGGGGAATAGCTGAAGTCAAGCACAGGCACATTAAGGGTGGCCCTCTTTGTAAAAAGAGAATAATGTAATTGTATGGAATCGGGTTTGGTGTCCACGTATTGGTAAAATGTGTAATCGGCAAGAAACCAAGATAAAATATCGTCTTCGAACTGCACGTAGGCCAAGACAGAGAGAGTGCACAAAGTTATGAAACTCGGAACAATCTTCAGCCTACAAAGCTTTTTAAAATTAGAGCGAGTCCCACTAACCTCAACGGAAGTCACACTGGGCCAAACGCAGAAAATCGCGATGAAACATAAATTTCCAATTTTTTGACAATTTTTTATTTTATTTTGGTCGATACTTAAAGTTCAGCCATTTTTCTACATTCTGTGAAAATACTAGGTCTCAAGTCAGCCTCTATATATAATTAATATTGCTTTTAATGCCTTAAACCTTTTCCGTACGCCCTGAGTACAAATGTAGCCTACACAGAAGGGTGTATTTAAAAAAGTCAGCCAAAATTAGCACAATTACACCCCAACCCTTAAATTTTCTGTATTCCTAAAATTGCATACCAGAGATCTGTAAGTATCATTAGATTTTTGTTCTGGGAAGTTTTCTTTTGTTTATTTATGTTTATTTTTTAATACCCCTATCCTTACGTCCTGGGTACAAATGTAGACATAGCCCACCTCTCACATAATGATTTATACTGTTTATTCCTATCCGTACGTCCTCGGTACAAATGTAAGAAGTCAGTGAATCTCTGTAATCTGTAATCAAATATATGTACTTTTACATGTGTTCTAATCTCTACCTGCCATCCACTGTGATGAGTAGGGTGTTATTTAAGTATCGATAACAGGTGGTAAAGTATATGATAATGAGTACTTGTACATTTCTGAGTCTTCTTATCCTTGCCTGGTGGTTCAATAATTTTCAGACTATAGTTTTTTTATAGATTCTGTTGAGGTGGCTTTCTGCTGGACAGTGGCCGTACCTTCGGAATAAGATTTTGGTAGTTTTCTGCTCTCAAGATGACATTAGAGCAATGCAAATGACGTAACAGAATAGCGAGAAATGAGATGTGAGAGAGAAATGACACTTGAGGTGGAAGAACAAAGCGATGATCATGATGAAGAGGGACATTTTGTGATAGTGATGAATACCAGGGAGAAAGCCCATCAAGAGCGCACATATTGACCTACAACTGATGCAGTTGCTTCCTACAAAGTGGGCTAAACCAGAACCTAGTAGAAGCTCTGGTTGAAGTGGCTCACTTTCTGGACATGCAGAACCAATGTCACCAGCAACCAGAAGTAAAGGGGAACCTTCTACACCCCTTTCCGTCCATGTGTATTGGAAAACAACCTGCGGAATGGTGTCCTTCACTCTAGTCTTCCTCCCACTTTTCAGGTCAGAACCTTCTGGAAATCTCTAAGAACAGGACACCAAACTGGATCAGCTGCTGATCCCACATCCGTATTATCTAGAGTCTAGGACGACCAAATGATGTTGACCATAGTAGATAACACAAACGGAAAGGCAAAACAAATGAAAGGCGAAATGGGCGAAGACTGCTGGGGACGAAATGTGCACCCTAAGCACATAATTGGCGTATCTGGGCAGCCTGCATCATAACACTACTCTCATAAATGGGGTGTCTTTGAAGGAAAAAGTTGCTCAGAGTTACTTTTCAAAACTAAGCTTTTGCACACTGGGGAACATGTTGAAATCTGAAGATAGCGGTACTGCCGCAGGAGACAGGAAGCATCCTCCACTTTCTGAGATATCTGGGTCTTGTTTGTGAAGAACTTGGCAATGCCTTATATGCCAGGAACATGTCTCACTATTGATGAACAACTTATTCCATTGAGGTGAAGATGCAACTTTTTTTTTTTCACTATTAACCTTCAAAACCAGGGAAATAATGATCTAAAGGTCTGATATGCATGTGATCCAGAAATAAACTACTCATTTCGTGGAATACCTTATCTTGGGAAAGGGCGTGACGTTGGGAGACAGGAAGAGGTGACTCTCGCCAGGAACATAGTTCCTCAGACTGACCTCAGACTTTATAAGGAGCGAAAGAAAATAATGTCATCTGTGACAACTCCACAGATCTAGAATTGTGTAACTGTCTTCGAAAAGCAGAACATGACCCTGATAACAACTGCACAAAGAAATCAAACATTTTTACCCACCCCCTTTTCAAACAAGAAACGTGCTGCTCTGAATTTTCTATTCTAATCAAGACTATTGGCCCTCAAAATGCCGTAAAGCCACCCATACACTCCTTTCCTTCTTACCTTTCCTTTCTCATCGTCTTCAAATATTGTCCCAATGGTTGCTTGGCTGCAAGAAAGAGAAATACATGGCATGTTCGTGATAGCTGATGTTGTTGCCGGTTCCAATGATGATGGTAGGACAATCAGAAGCCACTGTGTCACCTGACAATTAAATAAAATCAAATCCTAAGTATTACTAGGTCTAGTTGAACGCAGATGTGTAATACCCATAAAAGGAAAAAGCCACCTTAAATGCCTCCATCATAATTAGTAAGGATGGATCTCCTGTCTACAAATCTACCCAGGACATTGTCAAGAACAGATTTGATTCATAAATGTTTCCACTGAGTAAATTTTTGTGAGAGAGCAGTGAGTAATTTTTACAAACGTAATTATTGGGCGAGCCAGCATAACTTGGTCTCGTAAACAATTTGTTTTGAACAGTTTTTTTCCTAATAGATAGACAGAAGGTGTGGGGAAGGATAGACGGACAGCGTAGGTGTGCATGACTGAGCACTTTTTATATCTCGTGTTTTGAACTAGGTTTAGTAGAGAGGGAAGGGGTGAGTAGGAATTAAATGTTATTGAGACGTCTCTTGACGTACAGAAAATCCGTGATCCAGAGTAAAAGCTCGGGGTTTTGAACATGTTAAGAATTTATTGCTATAAAATTACATTTTATTGTCTTGAGTGATTCGACCTTTGATGTCGACCCAAGGTCGTTGCGTAGGGCTGTTACTTAAAATAACTCGGTTCGGCAGCTGAGCTAGAGGTGGTTGCACCAATCAAATGTATGAATCTGGACGGAAGGTCGAGACATAGCTTTAGTATTTAAACCCGTGCAGAGCTTAGATAGATGCCACATGTAGACAATCCATTTACGAGGTGGACGGCGATAGTCCTCAGCCAGATGAGAGACATAAGAGACGCAGTTGAGCAGTCCATATTGTGAGGAGCGCCATGAGTTAAAGCTCCAGAGCCTAAGCTACTTGGTTTGATATAAACCCACAGCGTTTACATCCAGCGCTCTCACTCCCAGTGAGGGCCGCATGGTGAGAGTCCATACTAATTTGTAATGATGAAAGTGAACCGTTCTACTTACTTTTGAAGACAGTTTCAGAGCTACCGCCAGACAACGCATGGTTGTACAAGCATTCTCCATGGCGTGTCTAGAGGAAATGTCCATATCATAACATGTCTCATTGAATTAATAGAATTTAAACTGTTATATCCGTCGCCACGTGCGCGGATTCTATTTGGCATATAACTCATATGACCTGCAAGTAGTTAGAGTGAATAAGTTAGTCTTTATAGAAAGCTGTAGTTTCATTAGTAGATTCAGTTGCCTTTGAATTGATATTTATATTTATAATTATATTTGTTACATTAATTCCTGTAATTAAACTGCCCTACAGTTCTGCTAAAAATCAAAGCAATTGATTAATTTAGTTTTTAGAGTGCAAGTATTTTTTTTGTGTGTTCGTCGATTGTGGGAGCGGACCTCGAAAGAGTGTCAGTCGAATTATCCCCATCTAACCCACATCGCGACAGACATACAGATCGGCAAAAACGGGTATTTTCCTTAATACAGCACTATGTCTACAAAACTACCCAGAACGTACGGATCGGGGGTAAAATGGCGTACGGAAAAGGTTAATATTGCTTTTGACATCGAATATCACAGCAATAATGGGGTTCATTGAAATCCCGATTACGTCAAAATTATAAAACATATTATTATTGTTACGAAAAATGCTGCTTGTCAGCATCACGTAGCGTGAAGCTCTCTGTCAGAGGTTCTCAACCTTTTGCAGGCCATCGCCCCCTCAAGCTGGGTCTCCATGTGTATGGAAGCGGAAACAGTCACAGGAACGTCAAAAACCCTTCAAATAATCCTATCCTAGGTGCTCCTAGTCTTGTCCGATAAGGACGAAAAACTCGGAGAGCCCGTGTGCACGGTGCGTACTTAAGAATACATTGGCAGTTGGAAATCGAGGAGGGCAGGCCGAACAGGCCGCTGCCAGGGCAAAATTAAACAAAATTTATATCCAATACTCTCTCCCACTTCCCCCGCCCCCTCAAAAAAAAAAAAAAAATGCCGACCTGTGTGACATCCTGGAAAATCCCCCATCCTATTTTAACCCCCGGATAATGTAGGATATCCTAGAACATCCCCCTCTATTCTAAAGTATCCCCCAGGTCGATTTCACTTTAGCAGTTGTTCTCAACCTTTTTTCAGGCAATCGGCCCCTTAGATTACAAATTTTCTTTCATTGCCCACTTCTTCCCCCCTGTTGCCTGTAAAAATAACAAACAAAAAAACAAAAAAGTCCACACTCAAATCCCATGAAAACATTTCGCAAGAATATAGACTACTCACAAGATATGGTGTCAGGTTCTTCTATGCGTTATCAATGACAACAAGGAAGCTGGTTATTCATCATAAAACAGAAACCATTCTTTATCAAATGCACTAAAAAAAAAAAAAAAAACTTTTCTGTTCATCAAACTCATCCAAGCTTGCTGTTGAAGTAGTCAATGACTGTCATATATTTGCACCCTCCACCCCCACCCTCCGCCCCCACCACGTCGCGCCCCATACTGCCCCCCCCCCACCCCACCCAGCCCCATATCGCCCCCGTTCCTCGTTTTCGCCCACTTGTCGCCCTTTTCTTCGGTTTCTCCACCCCCCTTCCCCCAGGAAATCATAATATCGCCCAGGTTGAGAACCACTGTTCTAAATGTTTTACTGACATCCCCGGGTGCAGTCGTTCAAGGCAAAGAGCCAACAATAACGTTTAAGTTATAGCAGGCCCTCTGGTTCAAGATCAGTGGGACACACTGCCCATCCCATGAGAGAAGGCTGACAAAAGGCAGTATGTGCATTATAACATAGTAAGGAAAAACAGTTGTTGAGGCGTGGACTAAAGCTATATATTAATCCAGCACCGCCTTTCACAGTTGCTGATTGTGTCCTGCTGCATTGAAAGAAGTGCTTCGAGAAAATGAGGCGGGGGTGAAAGGGAAAAGGAGGACGTACAAGAGTTCTATGCTATCATTATAATGGAACGAAAGACCCCCAAAAAGGGAAACACTTGGTGTGACCCGTAGAAAAGGAAAGATAGTCTC
The DNA here is from genome assembly GCA_963931925.1 of Onchidella celtica. Taxonomy (NCBI): domain Eukaryota; kingdom Metazoa; phylum Mollusca; class Gastropoda; order Systellommatophora; family Onchidiidae; genus Onchidella; species Onchidella celtica. The sequence goes on along the minus strand of OZ007575.1, from coordinate 46,976,335 downwards.
AGATGAGGCTGAAAGAGATGGAAAAATTTAAATGATTAAAACCAGGATGCAATTCCCTGTAATGCAGATTAACTTTGTAAAGGATCTCTTGCTCGGAACAAGTTACGTCTGTAAAAATGTTGGATCTGGAAGGCAAAAGAAATTGGGTCTGTACGGGTGCACTTGAATGGGATCAGCTGCTTGTGACTGAACAGATCTTCACCTCGACAATATATGTACATGTGTATATCCCTGAATGGTCCAAGGATCTATTTTTTGTCCGCCTGTCTCCAATCTGCATTGTCCTTGAAAGCTGTTTGATTGAACTGATGATGCAATCCATTCTTGACATTGAGACCCTGATTAGGAAATTTTATCCATGAGATCTGAAAACAGGACAGTCTGTAGGTTTGGACGGCTAGTTCTCATGTGAACTTGAAACAGACTTTCCCTGTTGATGCTGTCATTTGCTCAGCTTTAATAATAATAATAATAATGGATGGCATTTATATAGCGCATATCCATTACAAAAATGCTCTATGCGCTTTACAGAAACATGTCAAAAAATACATGGGTAAACTCACACACACAACCCACATTGATACACACATAATAGTAATAATAATAGATAGCTTTTACATAGACTAGAAACTCTCATACAAATGACATTTTAACATCCTTTTAAACTGTGACAATACTTGCGAACTGCGGACATCTAACAACATACAAGTAAATTGTGCTGATCGTGATAATAATTAGAGAACTGATAACAAAGGAGACCAGTGACGCTGGGGGCCAATATACCTTCGCACTTGGGTAGCCTTTCCTTGGGGCTGTTTAGAATATTTCTGAGATGGGCGTGACTAGGTGCAATGGAGAGGTGGCCAGTCGGTTGGTCTTTTCAAATGACAGCTCTCAGAACTGACGACAATGACAGACTTTCCTGAAGTTAGTTGTGTAATCTTCAGTAACATCCTCACATACACAATGTTGCTTCGAAGAGGGAAACTCTATCAACGTTTGCAAATCCCTCATCGGCACCAGTTTCGTTATTGAGGTATCACTTTACTTGGCGTGCAATATAATATTATAGTTAGTTCTTCAACACTCATCTTGTCCCGTAACGTCAACAACTGTGCTGTACTAACAGCATCTTCCATGAGGTCGTCCCTCAAAAACTTGGAAATTACGTCTGCTGTGCTTTATCAAAGGATACACGTTTCTGTCGACACAGTCTGTAAGGTGTGAACTTTGAGATCTCAAGTGGCCGATTAAGATTATATTATCTCGATTTCATTTGTGCCAACTTCGAGGCGATACTGTCAAATTCAGCACGCTGGTGCACTTTAAGGGTGGGCCAAATCAGCGAACCGGCTGATTCTCCAATCCGAACATTTTGTGACCCCGATTCGACGAACACGAATTTCGAATTCGAATCGATGTTTGGATTAGGCGCTATATAAATGATCTCCATTATTATTATTATTATTATTATAACCAATATGAAATGCAGAGAAATATTCAGTGCTTCCAACAATAGTAAGAGGTCAATTCGAGCTCAGTTCGACCCAATTCGTTTGTCTTAAATACATGACCACGATGTCACTATGGGGTTAGATATGGGTAAAAGTCAAAGGCATCGACTTGACCTTCTTCTTGTATATGGAGATTTTAAAGTTTGTTTTTCTTATCCTTGCAGCATTGTTTGGCCATAATGTTAGACTATCTTTGGAAAGTTACATGTGAATTAATCGTGGTTTTGAACTAATCTATTTACATTTTTCAAGACCTCCCGGTACATTTATGAGACAAACAGTTCTGAGCAGGGGGTTGACGACAGTAAACTTTCTATGGCTATGGCTGAATTTCTTGTGCTTTTTTTTTTCATGAAGCCCATTTTGTTGCATTCCCTATTTTTATGCAGTATTCATACTCAAACATGTCACTTAGAAATTCTTGATACTGTTCTTGCTGCACGACCTACCCACAAAGACAACCAGCCTTTGTGGGTACATCCCGCCTGATACAAAATGAGCCTGCAGCCATAACCTGAACTATGGTTGGTATAATACATGAGATGCCATTTAGTGTTGTTTAAAAATAATAATGATAATAATAATTTTGGATTGGGCATACTTTTTTTTTTTGTCTTCGCAGTAATCAATAGCACAAATCACAATACGGATCCTCCATTTCAAAATCATCTTCCTCATCACCATCATCTTTCTCTTTCGTTATAATCATGTTTACTATACCATCCGTGATCATTTCCTCTGTTGTTCTCAGGCCGTCGACAATACTTACAAATTCCTATTTTGTGATGTTCACATCAGAATCTCTCCGCAGCCTTTCAAACAAAATTAATTACTGAAATCACGTTCAGGTTTATCTGTTTCTATAACCATCCACTCACTCGGTTCTTCAGGGCAAACGACTCCAGTGTGTTTGAAACAGTCAGTGATTGTTTCTTGATTAATTTGCCGTCATGCCGTGCGAAGGAAGTGTAGAGCACCCAAGACATCTTGAATACTGGTTTGTCTTTATCTGGTTGAAGCTTCTGAGTTTCCATCCATGCAATAAACTTTTGGACCACTATTTCCCTGTACTTTATTTTCAGCATTTTGATTACTACCAATAACTAAAGGCGTCACTGAATGGCTCGCTCCGTAACAACAGTGCAAGCCATAGCGTATGCGCCGCGCAGTGACCTAAATATCAATAGTGCCAGTGTGATGAAGTATTTGGTTCCCCATGGTAGACGTTCCCCCGGAACAAGTACTTCATAGTTCACGCTCTGTGGCAGCTGTGAAATACTTGTTCCCCCATTGCAGACAGTCCCCCGGAACAAATGCTATGAAGTAGTTGTTCCCCCTCCCCCCGGAACAAGTACTACATTGTAGATGGTCCCCCACGAAGAAATGCTATGCAGGAAGTATTTGTTCCCCCCGGAACAAGTACTACATTGTAGATGCCCCCCCCCCCCCGAACAAATGCTATAAGGTAGTTGTTCCCCCCGGAACAAGTACTATATTGTAGATGGTCCCCCAGAACAAAGTACTTCATAGTAAAAGGTCACATCATTTTATCATCTGTTCCTGAGGGCCATGCGACCAATGACATTGAGCTGTAAAACTGACCTCTGACCCGGACCAGAATTATTGACTTTCCACCCTGCATGTGTGACAATCATCAACATTAAGTGCCTTGCCGGCAGGCGTTGGATCTCTCTCGAGTTTCCGTAGCCCTGATGACGTCGTTGGTAGTGTGCATTCCCAGCCAGGCCTTTAGGTCGTCCTGCATCTTTATGCGCTATCGTTCCCGGCTTCTTCTTCCATTGAATTTGTCTGTTGTTACTAAATATTCTAGTCCTCGTCTTCTCATTACATGTCCAAAGAATGTTCCCGGTCTTTTTCTGACCTTGTTTAGGGGTGTCCTCTTTTCACCTGCTAGTCTCAACACTTCTTCATTTGTCCTCCTTGCAGTCCATGGAATTCTAAGCATTCTTCTCAGAAACCACATTTCTGTTGCTTCCAGTTTTCTTACTGTTTCTATGTTTAGCGCCCAGGTTTCGCAGGCATACAATAAAATTGGTTCTATATTGGGACTTAGGCAAAATATGGAACTAAGGCTTTCATTTTCCTTTCTAATTGATGACAAGTCACTCGTTAATCGCGTAACTCATGCATTGTTAGTTCATGTGACATTTGTCCGTAATTCCGAAACCGACAGTCTTGAATTGGTCCAAAAGTTCACTCATGACTGCTTTTTCCTCAGCTTTCCAGACGGGAGATAATGACAAAATTATATACAATTGATTTGAATATCATGGGTTACGTCCCTTCGCTCCACTCCTCCGATTTCTCGAGGCCCTGACACTTTCTTGTACGTTTCGTCATTCCCAATGTAATTTGTGTCATAATTTGTGACGTCAGTAATCGTGGGTCAAAGTGATTACCACATGACTAGTGATAACCTATGGGAATGTTATGCTGACATTGACTATCATAAGGATGTTTAACGGCGGATCGAGAGGGGAGCATCAGAAGAAAGAGGAAACATTGTCAGCAGTAGAAAAAAAACAACTCCACAGCAGCGTATCTACCTGTAGACAGTTCGTAAATTCATGCCTCACTTTAAAATGCGATACATTTCAACAACCGCTTTCGGTTTTGCCTGAAATTCTTTTATGTGAGCTATGTATGGCCTAGGCGTCAATGTCCCGTTTCATTTACATACGAACAATGCCGTGAAGCGATTACTATAAATTGGGTGCTAGTTTTATAACCCTTTTGGTCTCATGAAGAAAACATGAAGAGACTAACGCCACGAAACCCGGCTATTCATAAGGTCAACATTTGAGACCAGATGAGGATAGCTGCATTCAAAGATGTATCAATGGCAGCTCATGAAATATTCGAGTATGGAATCACATCAATGTTCAAGCATGTTGAGGAGTGCCTTACTGTTTATGAACACCATGTGAATATGCTGAATAGCCAATGCCAAGAGTGACTTGGTTGTACAGATGAGATCCTTATCTCCGTTTAGAGCTAGATTTTAAATCATTATAGCCATGCATTGTTTGATAAAGTCACCTCATATCGTGGGTTGAGGAATCACGCTTAATTATTTAGCTTACAATACCATACATCTTAAGTTTTTCGGCCCTGAACATTTAGATTTGAAATCGAAGATGAGAAACAGCAAGGAGCGTTAATCAGTAAACATTACAAAGTCTCCTGCATCACAATGGGAAGGGATTGAATATTAATATGCCTTTTCAAACAGCTCGACAGGAAAACAGGTCATTCGGTACTCACCAACATCGGACTCTAATACATTAAGCAGGCTGTCCACCGAGGTATCCACGCCACATCTCTCGCCCCCTATCCCCGAGGCCAGTCCACAGACTGTAGTACCATCACCAGGTCTTGAGGTTTATGTTAGTTATCTGCCATTTATAGTTTCATACAAGGCGGGGTTAGCTCAGAGTCATGCGGCTGGCTGTGGAAAACTTGTACATTCTGTAGACTCATCCTGGGTTTCTGCATGCCATGAGGCAATAGTTCATTGTTGGCCAGATCTTGTATAATGTATTGTCTGCACTAGATGAGGTGCCCGGCATTACCCGGGATAAACCTGTGTTCCCACCTTTGATCTAGATACCTTCCCATAATAATCCATAGTCTTACCTGGGAACTCCTGCCCGGTAGGACACCAAGCACCAATGAACGCTTAACGCTTGTCAAGAGCAATCCCCCCCCCCCCCCCCGTGTGGCGGGCCCATCAAAGGAAACACAAAGGGAGCACTAAAAGGGATCATTGTATTTTGCACTTTTACAACAACAAAAAAAAAAAACTGCCCGAAACTTAAATACACACAACAAGTCGATACAGAAGCGATTGGGTTGGATTAGTTGACACATGAAAAACTTAATTTCATAATTCTTTTTAACATGACATTTAAGACGTAGCGTTGTGGGGGAAAAAAAAAAAGGTTGAGATTGTATCACAATGAATCACTCACGCCACTAATTTTTTTTTTATGAGATTATAACTGCTCATTATTTTCTTGTTCTCCGGACGGGTGGTGAGGAGAATGTTGAATTTCTGAAACTGTTACAGGCCTCCCTGGCGGGTCAGAGACAAGGTCAGGGTGAAATGTCTCTGGCTATTTATTTTTTATTAGCTTCATTATTAGTTTTTCAGCATCCTCCTCTATCGGTGTTATATTAATCTAAGCAGAACATAGTTATTTCAACAAAGATATTGTCCTCAGAGACTGAGTAAAATATAATTGATGGTGTCCATCTCACACAGATGTGTGACACCTGAAAGTCCAGCATAAAAACTCAACTCTTCTTTGGTGACTTTTCGGCAATGTTTTTTCAGTGGCCAACTGTTGTAGCTGATATAAATCAAAGAACCAGTTTAATTAGAGGTTCCGTCTGGGCAATTAGAAAGGACAGGGGACAGCTTAAGGCCTGCAAAGATGGCATGATCTCATAATGAATGCTCTACAGGCGTGTCCACACAATGGAAATCGTGGTCAAAACGTCAAAGAGTTGCAATTTGAGCCATGGAAATGAGAGCACGCTACCGATTTGCTACAGCTTAATTAATCTCTCTCTGTTAGCATTAAATTTAAGACAACAAAGGCATGTTCTTCCAGTGATTAGACCTGAAGCAGGTGCAATAAAAAAAATTGCCAAACAGTGATCCTCCCTAAACAAAGACCTGAACTCTATCAGACCAGAACACACGCCAAATCGGCGACAGGAACAATTTCCTATATTGACCTCATGGTGACGTAACCTCAGAATCTTAAACTGTCAAAGCGACCATCGCTGTGAGTGGGATCATGATCACAGAAAATGTTTTCACAGTTCGCTTTTATTTCCTGCACACAATGCTTTTATTTCCTGCACACAATGCTTTGTGAATCCCGGTTCTCTGAATATCTGTATTATGATTCACCATGCCTTCGTGTCCTTTGACATGTGTTTCAGAGAAGTACTCTGTTAGTGTTACAACCTGTTTGTTTTCCTTGCCAAACCCTTTCCTGTTCTCATTTCTGAAACGTAGCGAAATACATTAAACTGTCACACTTTCAAATGGCAGCTTTCCCTCTCCTCTGAAAGTCATCGTTTTTGGTTAGTGGGGGATGAATGCATCAAACTGTTACATCGGCAAAACCGTGCAGCACTTGAGCATTACTGGGCATGTGCTCGACTGGATTTTATGTTCCCATAAGGCAGAGAGCAGAAAGGATGAGCGGGCTGGGTGTTCTAGCATTGTACCCCAACATTCAGGAGACAGGTAGACAAAGAGAGAGACAGACAGAAGAACAGAAAGGCAGTCAAAGAGACAGGCAAACTATGGAAGTGGAAAGCCAAAGGACAGGAGACAGGGAGAAAGACTGAGAAAAGGATAGAGTTAAAGAGAAAATACTAGTGAAACAGCGTAACGCAGCTTTCAGAGTCCTATTGGCGGTTTGAACGAGAGCTTCATTAGAGCCGTCTCTCTCTGACCTCTAGAAAGAGTAATAGACCAATAAAAATCAATCATGCCCAATTTGCTCACTCTACTCCTTTATTTCCCGCTAGTTTAGTGTGTTCAACTGGGTAACCGCTCCCTTTGTACACCGCCAAGGACAACCTTGCCCCTTACAGACACCGTCAAAACTTGGGGACCTTTCTTCAAGAAATACTGACTGGAATTTAACGTTAATGCACGTAGCCTGTGCTGTGGAACTAGGGCATCGTGATGGTGAAGATTTGTGTTTGTGTGAGAGAGAGAGAGAGAGAAATAGAGAGGGATGGAAAGAGAGACAGAGACAGAGAGAGAGAGAGGAAGGGGGGGGGGCGTTCTGGGGGATGGAAGTCTTGCTTGGTAGTGAAAGAGATGCCAGTCACAAGTGTTACGAGTTGGGTATTAAGGAATTATAGGTGTTACGACTGCATTTAAAAATCGAGAGGTTTTTAGGAATTACTCATTCATACCATGCCACATACTAATAACAATCTGAATGGTTTTTATCGAGACCTGCAGGGCCACAAATTTATTTACTTATTATTCCCTAACAATTTCGTCTAGCTCTTACATACTAAAAAGACAACATCAGCAGCATCAAATGAAAATTCAATAATATGTCACTAGAAGTCTCCTCTAGATTCCTAAAAGATTATATCATTCTGTCTCACTCACAATTTAAGTATTACTTATCTATTTCTCAGATATAGTCTGCCTACTATCTAACAAATAATATTCTAATGTCTCAGACGACAATGTTATCTCATTTATTTGTGCCTACCGCTTATAATGGATCAAACTCGTCAATACAAACTGACGTAGTTAAGTTAGATCTAGATCTGCTCTAGGATGGGCTGGCAATCCCCAGCCTTATCCAGACACATCAATTTCAATTTACAAATGTGTATGCCAGACATTCATGCTAGATCTAGTTGCAAGCTAATATACATGGAAGTCTTGCATTCTTCGGTAGCACTCCTACTGGAAAATTAAGGTCAGCTTCACGTTCATTGTTGAATCAACAGGCAGACACTTACACTTGGTCCCTGATCAGAAAATCAGGGAACAGTAGATAACAGCAGTGGATAATTCTCACAAAGAGCATATGGTCTCATTTCAGTGTCTATAATGGACATAGACGTGAATATAACAATCTTCTGATTCTTCTGGCAGAATCCCGCCGACCGCCTGCACAGATGGATATTTCTGCATGGAGTGATCAAACATAGGAATGGCTGCGCTTATATACTGTGCGGCCGGCTGCAAATTAACATGTCAAAACCCTTCCTAAAGTCTCTAAACCCTCTACGTTTTATGTACGAATTTCTGACCGTGACTAAGCGTCTTAAACTATCTAACCTCATTCACCCCTTCTCTTCCCCTGTTAGAGTTCATCAAAATCACGGGGTCGAGAACTGCACCGTCACTGCTAACTTATCCATTTATTCTATCTTGCCCCACTTTCTTTCCATCTCTAAGAAAAAGCGTTACAAAAACAAACTGTTCACGAAAACAGTTCAAGGACATTTCCGCTGGTTAAAATCAACGAAACCGTGACAAAAAAACAAGTCGTGACCCAGCACGACAATTTCAAGATTAACCCTGACATCCCCCACCCCAGTGAAAATTTTAAGAAAAATTTACACGATAGGATCCAAGAAATCCCAAAGTTATTGTGGTAGGGGCTTAAGTAGTACTGTAGAAAGACGAGCCCTAAGCTTGAGAAGAAAAATCTAACTAAGAACGTGCATATTGGATGGACAAAAAGCATACAATTATTGATGTCACGTTTTATAGAATGTATTCTATCGAAACATTCTTACTGCACCCAATCAAACTTCTCAGGAACATCTATAATAACAAATGAGTATATCACTGTATACTGCTGGATTAAAGTATAACTATTATCAAACAATGAAGCCTTACTGAAGGAATAGGCTCATAATTATCTAGTCAACACACATAATTTCTGCTTATATACACATTCACACACAATATATTGTTAATTAAAATACTGTGGTATCCAATGGCAGCAGTAGCTCTGGTAGCTTGGTTTGCCATGTCTCCATCTCATTGACCCGCTGACAAGGGCGTCAGGTTTGTCAGAAGTTCAGGTCACAGTCCGGAATGACGCTGGTGGAAAGTGGATATTCACAAAAAAGGATTGTAAAACTGGTTCATAAAGTAATGAACAAGATAAATGTGAATCCATCCACCGTCTAGAATTGAGGGGGAAAAGCACTATCCAACCCCAATATAAGACAGACTCTGTAATAGAGTAATGAAATTGTGGGTCTGTCCTACAACGGATTTCCGTATAATGAAGCCGAAATAAAAACGGCGAAAAGTTAATTAGCTTAACGTTTACATTCCAAATTCGCGTAGTGCTGCCTCAAATGCAACAATAGTATAGAACTTTCTCAATTCAATAACAATATGATTTATTTATTTAATCTCCGTATCGAATCCGGTATAGATGAGATGGCACGAGGCGATAGCTAGTTAATTTAATGCGCTTTACGCAAGCCATGCACACGTCAAGTGTCACAGTCATCTCGGTATATAGTCACATCTGGTATTACGTTAGCTGGTCCACGGAACGCGGACAGCCTAAGACATAATCGGTTGTTTAAAAAAAACCACTCTTCTCCACAACTTAAAACGCGACCACGCAGTGTCCTCTGTTACCACTGCAAAAATATATCTCTCTCAACGCGACGAATCAGTGTACTCTGTTAGCACTGGAAAAACTCTCAAAACGCGAAAATTCCTCTTCTTACCGGTCGGTCTTACACTGCCCGTCGGTCTTACACTGCCTGCGGCCTTACACTGCCCATAGGTCTTACACTGCCCTGAGGTCTTACACTGCCCTGTGGGGCTTACAATGCCTGTAAGAAGGTTTAACTCTCTCTCTCTCTCAATATACCACGTGTCTTTTATAATGACATTACCTCAATACTGATACGAACAAGTCCCATGAGACAATAAACTCTTTGCTCCTCGGGCGGCCGCACAGCCAAAAATAACACCAATATTCACCACATATCCCTACTCAAAAAAAAGTCACCTCCCTAAGCAGCCTAGTACTGCCCTCTCGGGGGCTCGTCAATGTAAAGACGAGATCGGTTATACATAACGCTTAATAAGCTCCATAGAACAGGCAGCATGCTAACTGCACGGGTTCCAACAATTCAATAAAAATGCTTACTCAAGCAGTGTTGCTACTGTACAACATAGGAGGATTAATTAAACCTCACTCCTTATTAACCCAGATTACACATGAACTCACTCACCGTGTCACAACACGTGAACGAATTCAGGTATGCAAGAAAAATTAAGTATAAACAAAAAAGGTAAATACGATATAACGAATGTATAAAAAGAGGTACATTACAAACAAGACGCAAGACTTAAAAGCAAGACGAACGATAACAGACCCTACAAGTCCTAACCTATATTACAGAAAGTTTAAGAAGAAGACAGGAGAGACATCTTCCTAAAAAATGTAAGGAAGGAAAAGAAACGCCACAATCTATACGAATAATGGATCCCTAATAGAACTATTCACAGTGAAGCAAATCCCCCCGAGTTATCAATAGCCACCAAGGCACTCCAATATCCTTCGTAATGGCAAAGAAGATATGCTAAACTATGACCCCAACCAACCTCCCGCTCTTAAACTAAACATATAGTAAATGGTAAAAAAGCCTGGAAACACAGAGCGGAAAGTACGTCGCCCTCCTCAAGACTGTCAAATAGATGGTTCACTTATCTTTCTTTTTGAGGAATTCAGATGGTAGATATCCTCAAACCATAGCTCGTTCCAAGCCCAAAAAAATGCGTTTCTGTGTCAGGTAGATCTGTAAGGTGAATGGTGTCCCTCGCCGGTGTCGTCGGGTCAATGGGATGATGAGTTCACCATATGAAATTGAAGCAAAATGTTACATTAATACAAATTGCCTAAAATCTAAACTAAAAAAGAACCTGAAAACACAATGTTACAACAGTACAATATTAAATAATGGGATAAAATACAATAGATTTTAGAATAATTTACCTAAATGGCATGGCGTTATTTAATTCTTTAAGGGGTCCCTCTCCAGTGTTACACGTTGGGTATTAAGGAATTATAGGTGTTACGACTGCATTTAAAAATCGAGAGGTTTTTAGGAATTACTCATTCATACCATGCCACATACTAATAACAATCTGAATGGTTTTTATCGAGACCTGCAGGGCCACAAATTTATTTACTTATTATTCCCTAACAATTTCGTCTAGCTCTTACATACTAAAAAGACAACATCAGCAGCATCAAATGAAAATTCAATAATATGTCACTAGAAGTCTCCTCTAGATTCCTAAAAGATTATATCATTCTGTCTCACTCACAATTTAAGTATTACTTATCTATTTCTCAGATATAGTCTGCCTACTATCTAACAAATAATATTCTAATGTCTCAGACGACAATGTTATCTCATTTATTTGTGCCTACCGCTTATAATGGATCAAACTCGTCAATACAAACTGACGTAGTTAAGTTAGATCTAGATCTGCTCTAGGATGGGCTGGCAATCCCCAGCCTCATCCAGACACATCAATTTCAATTTACAAATGTGTATGCCAGACATTCATGCTAGATCTAGTTGCAAGCTAATATACATGGAAGTCTTGCATTCTTCGGTAGCACTCCTACTGGAAAATTAAGGTCAGCTTCACGTTCATTGTTGAATCAACAGGCAGACACTTACACTTGGTCCCTGATCAGAAAATCAGGGAACAGTAGATAACAGCAGTGGATAATTCTCACAAAGAGCATATGGTCTCATTTCAGTGTCTATAATGGACATAGACGTGAATATAACAATCTTCTGATTCTTCTGGCAGAATCCCGCCGACCGCCTGCACAGATGGATATTTCTGCATGGAGTGATCAAACATAGGAATGGCTGCGCTTATATACTGTGCGGCCGGCTGCAAATTAACATGTCAAAACCCTTCCTAAAGTCTCTAAACCCTCTACGTTTTATGTACGAATTTCTGACCGTGACTAAGCGTCTTAAACTATCTAACCTTATTCACCCCTTCTCTTCCCCTGTTAGAGTTCATCAAAATCACGGGGTCGAGAACTGCACCGTCACTGCTAACTTATCCATTTATTCTATCTTGCCCCACTTTCTTTCCATCTCTAAGAAAAAGCGTTACAAAAACAAACTGTTCACGAAAACAGTTCAAGGACATTTCCGCTGGTTAAAATCAACGAAACCGTGACAAAAAAACAAGTCGTGACCCAGCACGACAATTACAAGATTAACCCTGACAACAAGCAAACATAAACTTAACCCTACCCCGTAAGAAAATGTGTCCTAGTTTAATTTAAACCAAAAGGTGAGATAACAACAAAAATAGTTCGACAATAATATTTAGTCTACAGTTTAAAATTAGGCCTTATTATAATTATTTTGTCCCTGTTTCACAATCAGGTTCTTTAGAAAAGTTTCTGTTGGAATTTAGAGTAATGGCTATTCAGTTCAGTATCGTATTTAGTGCACTGCACAAATAGACGATCATAACATAAAGTCATAAAATAATAAGCAGGGCAGTATTCAAATAGCAGTGAAGACCCATTAAAAATAAATACCGAAAGTATAGAAATCGTATATTAAATGAGATCAACTGAAAAGAAAGAAAACCCAGATCAATAGTTTTTATATACATTTTAACGAAGCAGGTGAAATGAAGAAAATTAATCATAATATATCTTTTATAAAAGTCTATCTTCAATGGCAATCTGATAAAGATGTCATTCGGTGTGTAGACAAGAGAAGAACGGCTTCATGGGCCAATTTTGGTAATAAACTTTTTTCCCTCTCAAACTCTGGACAGTCGATTAAACTGTCTTACAACAGTTCTCTGTCAGGTGCAAGGGGTTGAGAAAGGGGGAAGTTGTCTGAATTTGACCATTACACAGTCATGACGGTTATCAAAATCTGAAATATTTCCAAATTGACTTTACTTGCATGAAACTGACTAATCCGATAGTGTTAACATTAATTTGAAAAAAAAAAAATTACCTACAAGAAACCGTTGTGAATATACCTGAAAATAAAGGCTTTCTGTGGCAACTATAAGTAAAAAAAAAAATTTAATGAACTATTTTTTATGCTCCAGGTGAAAGAGGCACTACTGCCTTTTGGTGGTGTAAGGAGGTTAGTTTGTTTTTTTTTTCCTTTTTATGTCAGTGTCGAATTGATTGAAAGCAGAATGTAGACGCCTGCTTCGTTTTAGTTCAACACCTCTTTCCTCTTTCTTATTTATCCGAAGTTATGCTTTTATCCAAAGTGTTCCTCCTAAAGATGATTTACCTTCAGGTTGAAGGCAATCAATACCACACGTTATCAGGAAGTTTGACAGACAAGAAAGGAGAAGTGCCAAAAATGGCAAGGAGAACGGGGGAATATTAGAAAAAATATAATGTGATTGCAAGGATGAAAAGAACGTTGTACGGTCGATACGTCCCCCCAATAAGGATAGTTAGTAAAGTCGTCGATTAATCTGATTGGGTATCTAATCGTGACATCATGATGACTTCCTGTCACGTTATATTGATACTTAAATTTAGTCCTCTTCTTGAGTGACGTCAGATTTATCGTGCGAGCACGTAGTCACCTCTGCAGTGGCCCAGTTTGGTTGTGATGCATGCTGACAGTTTTTCCCATCCTGTGAAAACTGCTCTGCTTTAGTGTATTTATGCTGATAAAAGGATATTTTGGAAATAGGTGTGAGGCTTCATTTTAGGGCTATTTAAAAAAAGAAAATAAGAAAGGTATTGAGGAGGAGCAACATTCCTCCATGTTCAAAAACGAAACAAAGAAAGAAATAAACAAATACAAAAAAAAATAATAATAATAGATCTACTAGTTGAGGTCCCCGGCCCTGCCCAGGATAAATTGGTTTGAATATTGGTTTCAGTTCTGGGTGGTTATTATGGACCTGCTTCATCTGGCCTGTTCCTATTTGTTTATTTTATTTTTGTTTGTTTGTTTTTAAATAAGTCCTACTGCTCTGCCTTTGTGAGTTGACACACTGCGCATCCCGTACAACTGCATGATTTGCGCACGGGTTAGTGTGTTTGATAGTGAACACATCGCAGGAAGTGATAACGAAAACTTAAAATGGCGAACCATGACTCGAAATAGATCTAAATGATGCCGAAACAATAAATTTCCAATAAAAAAAAACTACACTGATTTGAGATTTCTATTAAAAACTGTGCACTCTTACATCCATTCTGATGCACCATATAAAATTTGAAGTCTGAGTGTTGAGTGGTTCAGAAGCCTTTTGCAACGAAAAATCTCAAGTCCACAAATATATATATAGTATAGATGACACATGAAAAAAAGCACAAAAAAGCACATAATGTTCTACCCAAACAGCGACCCTCTATCTACCCCCCCCCCCCCGGCCTTCATTTACTTTGTAAACATAGTATGCTTGAGAGAAGGGGTGGGGGTGGGGGTTAACGGGTCATGGCTGTTAGGGATTTCCGATATCTACGACCTTGTGAGAATTGTCTACTCAGGTAGCGGAGAACTACTGGTCAGGTAGAGTGGGACTACCGGTCATTGCTGATGAAGACTTTCCAGATCTACTACCTTGTGAGAATTGTCTGCTCGGGTGGAGGGGAACTCTACTGGTCATTGCTGATTACGACTTTCTAGATTTTTCTTCTGAGAATACTCAGTTGAAGGCGGTCAACTGGTCATTGCTGATAAGTACTTTCCAGGCCTGTTACCTTGAGTGAATTGTCTACACAGGTGGAGATGAAAATAATGGTAATTTTTCTTAGTGTTGGTCTGCACGCCCATACTCCCCTATGCAAATACTGTTTATATACAGTTGAGATCACTTGAAAAAGATGTGTACAGGTAATTGTCACCGTAATCATAATATGGTAACCAATCAGATTGAAAAATATATTTTGAAATTGCATTCAGCTTACGACGGGTTAGCCCACACAAGGCCCGCACAATTAGTATACCAAACGGGGCGTTGGAATAGAACTCTACGTGCTAAAGTACAAATATCTGTATGATTCACGGACATGAGGATGTGGATAAAATTACAAATGCATGGACATAATTGTGCTGGTGCATTCGTTTCAACAGGAGGAAAACATAAACGGTATGTGCATTTGAAGCGACGCCTCAAAAACGTTTGTGCCAGATAATTATAGATAGATAGATAGATAGATAGATAGATAGATAGATAGATAGATAGATAGATAGATAGATAGATAGATAGATAGATTGATAGATAGATAGATAGATAGATAGATAGATAGATAGATAGATAGATAGATAGATAGATAGATAGATAGATAGATAGATAGATAGATAGATAGATAGATAGATAGATAGATAGATAGATAGATACTACCTATGTCGCTAGATGCGAAATTTTGCAACTACCCTTGTTCTACATACCCATAACGCAACTTTCATAACAACAAACTTAGATCCCTTGTGTATTTTGTCAAATTATTTTTTGTTGGTCTCATTTTGCAGAAAGTCACCATTCATCAAATCGCCGAGAGACTTACGTAAAGGGAAACAAATAATGAGAACCATTTAAGTGAGTGGAGTAGTGATGTAGTAATTTCCCTTTATTTGTCTTCGATTTCCTGGGGCCGATGGTCGCTCTTTCATCAAATATGGAATAAATTATAGTCGGATCTTCTTGTGTGCACGTTCTTGCTGTCTCTCTCTCTCTCTCTCTCTCTCTCTCTCTCTCTGTCTCTCTCTCTCTCTGTCTCTCTCTCTCTCTCTGTCTCTCTCTCTCTCTCTCTCTCTGTCTCTCTCTCTCTCTCTCTGTCTCTCTCTGTCTCTCTCTCTCTCTGTCTCTCTCTCTCTCTCTCTCTCTCTCTCTCTCTCACTCACTCTAACCCTGCGTGCCTCTCATTCCTCCTGTGATCTCCTGTAATCATCAGAAAATCCCCTGTTTTAATCCCCTCTCTCTTTCTCCCATCCATCCTTGTAGTATTTCCTCCGCAATCTTCCGGTTCCATTCTGTCCATCTTTTTCACAGCCGCCCCCCCCCCCCAACCCCCTCCCCCTGCTCTCGACGACATCCTCTCCACTACAAAACCTCTTAACTGAATTTGGTTGTAATTTTTCCGTTCTGTTTTCTGTACTTCGGCCATTTTATTTATCCATAACTCGCCCATCCTTAGTGCTAATTCCTGTATCCACCGGAATGTCTGTCTAACTTGTTGTCTGTATTCATCCATAGTCCATAGGCGATGTGATTATGTTCCGAGTGTCTGCTTGCGTCCGTTTGTCTGTCTGTAGCCAATCCGGCTGTGTGTTTGATAAGTTAACACTTAACCACGACAATCTCGCACGACCAAAAACCTAGTTAATAGATGTTCAACAACTCTAATAGTCCCTTCAATTTGAATCCATTATTCATCCAGGTCGATTCTTATTGCACAGTTCTTTCTCCGGCACGAAATTACAACTCGGAAAGACGTGTACTCATAAACATTTTACATGAAGAGACCAATACCTCCCTTTGATACAAACAGAAACCATGAACTCTGAGACTCAAGTCCATTCTGAAGGACATCCAATCTGTAACGACCCATTCAGAAAGCATGTCAATACCACGCCTCTTGGCTTTACAACAGGTCTCTCTTGTTGAGTTGCGCCTTTCCCGGGGACTCCCTGAGCGAAAAGTGAAATTGTTGTATTTCCTACATCCTGGGCGCCAGGTCTGACCTCGCCTGGCATTTTGATGACAGTCTTCTGTTTGAAATGGAACTGGACCTTGAAAAGATTCATACAGTAACTTTAACTACTCCTGACAAAGTCACACATATTGCAGCGTGGGATAATCTGCATAGGCTTTAAAAGAAAAATAATGTAAACAATTATTTCCCAATAGTAGGCACCAGATTTACTCAATGTATTCTTTAAAAATCCTTTTTTAAAGAGAATACTTCACTTTTCTTCAATCATTTCGATGACGACAAGGAAAATGTTCACATGTAAATCTATTAAGGCACAAATTATAACCCGATATTTTTTAACACACATAAGATAGTTTTTTATATATTTTTTTTATTTTAATGAATACACAGTACTCAGCAAGAAATTTCATTCTATTTTTTTTTTTTTTTACTTTTTATCGGATAGTGAAATCATAATATTTAATATATTGAAATAATATTCATGATCGGATCAGGATAAAGGCCAAATTTGTCATGTCATAACCATTCCTACCTGACTGAAATTCCACAATTAGATTATCTCTTTATCAAACCTGCCTGCTCGCCAAATGAGGAAATTGAAAAAAGTTGACAAAGTTTATTAGTCACAAAATGGTTTAGTAAGTAATCCAGAATTTTTCCCGATGAGGTCCAGGCCAAAACTGCATTTTTTCAACGTAAGGAAAATCGTTATTCTTGTAACAGTTTTTGTTTTATTAGTCCTAATTTCTTACAACATTTTTTAAAAATGGTATTAACTTCTTTTACAAGGTTATAGGACCAGAGATTCTTGACCATCAAGTCGTCGATACTATGAATTATGGGGTAAAATTGTCTACGTCAGTGTATGAAAGCTCTGCCTACATTATAAATTATTCCTACCAGGATCAAGGTTGTTTGGCCGACTTTTTCATCCTACGGTCGCAATGCCGGCAGGGTGACCGAGTCAATATCTTGAAACAAATGCTGTCGGCGCTAGTGAATTTGACCCTTTCATGTCTAAAGCAGGTTGTTATTCCAACAACCCGTCACCATACTAACATCCCCGGAACACAAAAACGACCCGTGATTCAATATTGGACGAGCCAATGGAAACGCATGTAAATTCAATACGTCGGAAGAAATGCTGGGACAAAGAGGTCACAGCATGCACGATCACATGCAAAAGGCAAGCCGGAAGCTGGGGAAGCCTTTTGATTTTTGGTGCTCAAACGCCTGAACGCGACAGGAATAAATTGTGGTGCTCACAGTGAGAGAACTGTCACTATTGCAATTTATATCAAAATTGACACGTCAAAATTAATGCCCGAACTGTCATTTACATTCCTGAATCCTTGACCCCGACATTTGTCCACTTAAAGAGCATACCTAGCCAACGAAAGGTTCAACTGAAAATGTCACACCAATGGCCAGGAGAAATAAAACTGAAAACAGTCGATTGCCAATTTATGTTTGCAATAATTTACTCTTGGTTTTGAATCCCCACCATTCTATTGACACTTATCTCGAATCGGTGCATAAATCTGCTGCCAAAGAAAGCCGCGTTGGGTACAGAAATATCATTCGACAGATGAAGTGGTGCACTGTTTCTAATTGCTGACGTACAATTAACATAATTATTTCGATTCTTTTTACGCCGCCGACGCTACTCACGGCCTTCATTATAAAACAGAATATTTGTTCAGTGAAGAGCTTTAAGTGTTTTGATGGGGCTGTTGTTGGTACATAGTTTGGTTAAATGTAATATGGAACAAAAGCAACCAGAGCTCATTCCACTCTCATTCCAGAGACTTTTTTGAGGGGGTGGGTCAATAGCCTGAAAACTAACATGACAAAATTATACTGCTGGTGAAACTGTTGGTCCGACAAGCAATGCCTGGGGTTTTCTCGATGCTGAAGTTCTAAAATGGCACGTCCTTGTTGCCAGAGAAAACGAAAATGAATAATTCAAGTTGAACAGTATTTCTGTACCCAACACAGTCAAAATGGCAAAACTGCAACATTATATTATAAGAAAATGCAATGAAACAGGCCATTGTTCTTATCATCATCATCATCATCATCATCATCATCATCATCTTTTATAATTTGGAAAGCCGACTTTATCTTATCTAGTAGTGGATACAACTTATCTCAACACTGCAGCCAAAAAGAACTACTTTGTCTTCACATCCTCATTTGGACTGAAATTTTATTTCGGCCACAATATATAAAGCCTATCATTAGAGATCAGTAAACAGTACAAACTTTGAACTTTTTTACACTTCATCCATTTTACTTTTTCAAATTCCTGATTGTTCAAATAATTTGAAATGCATTGTAAAACACTGGTAGAGTTTTAGAAACTTTGATGCATTCCAATATTTCTTCATGCGATGCTTTTTATGGCAAACCTTTTTTTTAATTGTTTGTGTTCCGAATGTTGAATTTCATTCTTTCAAACTGCTGTCAAAATGGGAAGTTCAAATGTTTCCTATTACCGGAGCTAATGTGTTGTCACGCTCTGGACATTTCCTCATAATGACGATGTTTGCGTCTTCTTGGGCAGGCCAATATTTTGCACATCAACCTGCATCATTTTGATGGCAGCGGCTTCTGCTTTCTTTTTTTTTGCCGATATAAAAGCTGCGCCCCTCACATTAAAATTTGTTGTTAACTTGACCTCAAAAGGTAATTACGGTAAGCTAATAGAGATATTTTTTGAGAAGTTGCAAATTTATGACAAAATATATCGATCGACACCAGATATTTTTATAATGATCATAAGCAATAACATCGTTTCTTTGTTTGTAAAATAGCCCACCCTGTCCCAGATGTCCATGCCAGAAAGCTTTGTTTGTCGTTGTTTTTTGTTTGTTTTGCTTGATCCCATGAACGTGCCACTTTTCTGTTTTGTTTCTTGTTTTTTTTTTTGTTTTTTTTTTTTTTCTTTTTCAACTATTTTGATGCAGATTGGCAGCAATCTTTGCTTTAACACTCTGCACCTCACTTTTGGTGGCGCAGTTTTCAATAACACATAGCAATAATAACATTTGTTCCTTTTTAGTATTTTCTTTGACAAAATTATTTGAAGATTTCGGTTTTAATTTTACATCTTGCTCCGCATGAGTTGTTTTTTTGTTGTTTTTTTTGGTTGCTGTTTTTTTTTTTCTTTCAACTTTTCAGAGTTCAGAAAAGGAGATTACTCATATTGAATTGAAATGATGATATAATATATTGTAGGTCATCATTGTGAAGGGAAAAATGCTCTTGAACATTTGTTGCGCAAGAAGCAATGTCCATTTTACCATCAAATGTTTTCTTTGTAAGGATTTATTCCAAGGCTTCATGTGCAAGAAGGGGCGACGTTTTAAATACATAATACAATTAAGAAAATTGCAGTGGCTGAATATGGGAAAAGGTTTGATGGAACAACATTGAAAGGCTCAATTCCTAATTCATGTTTTGCGGTTACATTTTATTGCTTTTTGGGCTCAATCAGCAGGGGTTAATTTTTACATCAAACCCAAAGAAATGATCATCGGTTCATATAGAACCATCACAAAAAAGCTTTAAAATTTCCCTTTCCCTAAAATCGAGTCTGGTGTATGCCCCCCCCCACCCCCCCCCCCCGGCCCCTTCAATCAATACGTCTTTTTTTATTGTAATCTTAGAGCCGGGCGGGGAATTATTGCTGCCCTTATCGTGAAGTAAGGATTATTGATTTTGTGAAGACTTAACAACGTTTGCAGTTGGTTCACAAAGGGCAAAGAGCTGGCAATAAGCTAAGACAATCGTAGCTTCAGGTGTGAAGTGCGGATGTGGAATACTACAACCTTCCGCTTTCCGATGACTTGAAATAATAATTGTGAGCGAGCCCCACTAACCTCAACGGAAATCGCACTGGACCAAACTGAGAAAATCGCGATGAAACACAAATATACGATTTTTGTTTGTTTTTTTTTATTTTGGTCAATACTTAAGTTCAATCATTTTTCTACATTCTGTGAAAGTATTAGATCTCAAATCAGCCTCTAAATATGATAAATAATGCTTTTAATGCCTTAAATTGTGCTTCTGACATCGAATATCACAGCAGTAATGGGGTTCATTGAACTCCCGATAACATCAAAATCACAACTTTGAGAGAAAAAGGAGGATTACAATAATTATTACACCAAATTAAAGATAAGATTTCGTACTTTATGGTGATATCCATAACTCAAAACTGAAAAAATGCGACTTCCGTTGAGGTTTGTGGGGCTCGCTCACAATGCTCTTGTTGACAGCACTTTTGAATACCTTTATATTTTAGCTTGGTCTGCCCCTCATCCAAACGCTTCCATTTGTTTTAAAGCATTCATTTATTGAGTCTTACTGTTGCTGCCCACAGCATCCGCTCGGCTATTTTTGACGGAAAGTGGTGCATGGAAAACACCGTTTGCCTCTATAGCGGTGAGGAGCGGAGCGGAACGGATGCTGTGGACAAGGAGACAGAGGCAAAGAGTGTTTTACGTTTCGCTACGTCATTTTTCCGTAGTAAAAGCGGGGCGGATGCTGTGGACAAGGAGACAGAGGCAAAGAGTGTTTGTTTTACGTTTCGCTACGTCATTTTTCCGTAGTAAAAGCGGGGCGGATGCTGTGGACAAGGAGACAGAGGCAAAGAGTGTTTTACGTTTCGCTACGTCATTTTTCCGTAGTAAAAGCGGGGCGGATGCTGTGTACAGGAGCAGCTAGTTTGTTGTTTACAGTGCGTCAGCGCGAACACGGCTACATTGCACCCTGCACTGTCCTCTAACGAGAAATCCCATCTTTGGAACATAAAAGTAGGAAATAACCTGCAATAAGGAGCTTTCTGTTACGATACGATAGCAGCTGCTGTAGAATGCATTGTACATGTGCCTACCATTGAAAATGCTTCGCAAGAGATAAAAACATGGAATCTGCTGGTGTCTTAAAAGGAAGTAAGGTTCAATTTCAACCTTAAAATCTGCATGCATCGATACCAGATTGATCAAGTTGTAATCTGAGCATGACAAGCTGTAGCATCTCGCCCCTTCAGAATGACAAGGTTCAAAGTCCCTTTCATCAGATTTTAAAAAATTGATGAACTCTTCATGTGCTCAAAACTTTTAGAGATGCGACTTTTTCTTCTTTTTATTAATACCACATTATTACACACCCGAATCCGCTTGATACTTTGACACACAATGGAGAAGGCCTGTAGAAGTAATGTGTAGTGTGTAACTCAGTTCAGCCAAAAGGTGGAAATAGAACATTGTCATTCTAAGGGAACGATCTGTTGACTGTGAGAATGGCTACTATAGTGTCTTTTCCTGCACAAAATCATTTCCCACGCAGTTTTCCCGAATTTCCACGCCAATGACAAATGTTGCAACAAACAGCTCCCGGCCTGGTAGCAAAGAAATCAACTGTTTCTCTCAGAGTCTTAACCTTTGGTTTCTGACACAAAAACTGCAGATCTGTTTGAATTTCTCACGACTTCACAGCAGCAATGAGGATCCTTTTTCACGTTTTCTTTTGTTGTTGTGGGGAGCATTTTTGTCACATACGTTTGCATTTGTTCAACATGAGTACTAGATATTATTGTTCTGCTCATATCCTGACTATATCATCAAACGTGGCGTCAATAATATTCCCAACCTACGACTCTTGAAAATCAGTAAGCTGCTTGGACACGCCTATTGGAAAATAATCTCGTGCATAAAAGTGGAAGAAAAAAATCATCATATTTCAAATTAAATTCGAGAAAATATGTCATTTTAGTTTTGTTATTTTTATTATTGCTAACTGGAGTACCCGGAGTTGCCCAGGGTAAATCTGTTCCTGAGTGCTGATATTAATGAGTCCACCTGCACTTTTCCATTTCTTTACTCTCATGGTGAAGTTTGCTGGTAATTTCACAAAATGCAAAGACCATTAAGACTTGATCCCGCCAGCCGATTTTCATTTCTGAATAATTTTGGTCAGATTCAGTCTTATTACAATCCTCTTGTACTCTTGTTGAGGCTCTCTGCATCCAGTCAGCACTCGAGACGACAGTTTTCACCATTACGGAAGTTAACGCCAGTTAGCTAATTGAAATAACTAATCAGTTAGTCCACCAGCCTCATCCAGTTCCACATCTAAGCTTATCCCTACCGCCCCAGCAACATTTAAAAGAGTTTTGTTGTTGCTGTTTTTTCCAATGCGGTGGGTGGGGCAATACATTATTATCTAGTTCATGTATTCTCGCAGCACCAGTGTGCGCACGGTGTAGTTTCACTAGTGAACTCTCAGTATGGAATGTAATAGGCAGCAAATGCAATTCATTCATTTCGTGAAAACTAAAGGTGAATAGGTCCTGAAATTGTGACATATTAAATGAGACCTTTTCCCAGGTCTTGCATTGGAAGGGGGAAAGTTAAAATGTTGACGGAAAGCACGACATAATTCATCCTGCTACTCAGCCCTGATGATTTACAGAAAATGGTACAATTGCATTATGGCTTTAGCATTTAATGTGATTATTATTGCTTTACCTCAGAGCTCCATAGCCTTGCCCTTTTCTTCATTAATTGTCAGGTAAAGGTGCTGCTATTTAAAAATGAAAATTGAAAAAAACGGCAATAAAAACTGCCACTTTTACTCCTATCACTGGGACATTTGAGCTTCTATAGTGGACAATCAGCGTTGAACATCAAATAGACCAGTGGGCATTCATTCATATCGTGGAATATTAAATGTCAAGAACTCCTCAAAATGCGAAATTTGTACAAGAAAAGTTGTCCCGAAATTTGCACTTTTTGCATTAGATGTGAAATTCGTAGAAATACCTGTATTGTTGGACAGCAGTTTTGTTTTTTTTTTCTTTTCCTTTCTAAATATTACCATTCAATCGTGATGGTTTAAAGAAACCCGGACATTTTGTATCACAGCTTTGATATAGCGTACTAGTCTGAAAACCATTCATATGAATGAAGGTAAGATGGTTTAGTGGTGAGAAAAAAATACCATTTGCCACGCAGAATGCAAAGATAATAATTCCGACATTAACAGTTGCATGGCAAGATTGAGTGCTCACCAAGGATTTTGTTCACTGAGCTCTCACGTCGTGGTGTCCCGCTCATAACATGTCGCCTAAACCCTCTCTCCAGCTAAACGTTGAATTATTTGCGCATTTTGTGGATTATTCCTCAGTCGCGCGAAATGGTATGCTCTATTTTCGGCCCATTTGGTCCTCAATTATATTTCACTTTTTCATGCCAAATTTTAGAAAGGTCCGTCCAGTGTAGTTTCCTAGTCTGGTCATAGCCGAAGAATTTTCTTGCATTTTTTTATTACTAAATAAAATTATGACTGTTGCTGTTGGTGGCGGTGTTATTTCTCAGTTCTATCGATTTCCTTGCTGTTTTCTGTCTTAAAATTTGTCTCGAACACAAGGCATTGCTGGCTTATACACGGAGAAACAACATAACTTTTCGTGCACAAACAGTCCCAACGTGAAAAGATTTTCGTCAGTGATTAGCACGTCCCAGATACGACAATGAACTCCCTAAAATCTGTACAGTTCTGCATTCTTTCCTTCTTTTCGCCCCGTGTAATTTTCCAATCCCAGCTTCATTCCTTCTGCTCATCCCTTCTCTGAATTTCCATTTTTGATTAGAATGAAACTCTCCAAATTGTCAACAGCATTCCCGGTTTAATGGATTTATAGTCCAATGGGCCAATCCAATGCCGTGGTTATCCTGCAGCAAATTTAGGCCAGTTTGTCCAACATAAAAATTGCTTTTTACCGCAAATCATCTTTTGATACACACCAAACTGGCAACGCAAGATTTGACTTGTAGAAGCATCTGGGCGTGCCAGGACTCTATTCGGAGTAGTCTTCACGTCTGATTGGTTAAATGTATTTATCAGGGCCAATAAAAGTTGGAGAGAGCGTTCAAAGTGGTTCCATTACCTCTTGCTTACATTTGCTTTGGATACGTGCTCCACCACTGGCTCCGGCCTATTAGTGCTCAACTGGGAATGAGCCACAACAGGAAATAACGGGTCAGCTGTGTATATCTCCTCCCCTCTCTTCTTTTCTCTCATTCCATTCATTGTCATGATTTTTTTTTTCTTTGTTTTTGCTTACTTCATTTTACACTTTTCTTTTTCAATAATTTTTTTTCTTCGACGTACCCCATTTCCGTCCCTCTTTCGCTAGCCTGTGGACATACTTTCTCCAAACTGAGACTCAAATCTCAAAATTCGTTTTCTCCAATGCGCGTTTTTCTTTTTTTCTTGCCATTCTTCCACTTCGTGTTTCTTTTTCTGTACCAGTTTCTACTGTATCTATAGATTCAACATTTTATTTTCTCTCATTCCATCTCTTTGAGAGTTTCTCTCACTTCATTTTTCTTCATCTGTATGTGCCGCTCTTTCCATATTTTGGGTTCTCTTTTGAAAGTTCTGTGTGTGTGTGTGTGCGCTCGCGAGCGCCCGATTCTGCCACTTCATTTATCATTTTCTTTGTCTTTTTCGACTGCTTATACCTCCTCTTACTCCTTTTTTCTTTTCCTCCCTTAGCATGTCTTTGTGTGTGTGTGTCCGATGTGGGGTGGGGGGGGGGGGGGGAATTTCTAGTTTGTTTTTCTTTCTCTATGTATCTTTTTCTCCCGCGCATACTTTTCCCTTTATCTTGTCAATCAATCTGAGTATTTTTTTTTTCTTTTCTGTCACTCTATTTATCTTTCTATAGATCTTCTTTTTAAAGGTGTCCACTCCCATTGATATCCCCGCTCCTAAATCCTTTCATATCTTTTTAGTGTATTACCTCCGCCCCCCCCCCCCACCCCGCCCCCT